>LOEQ01005532.1:97519-121033 GCA_001685075.1 Bramus lutescens | reverse complement strand
GGAGCTAGAAAACATCATTTTGAGTGAGGTAACCCAGACCCATAAAGACAATTATCATATGTACTCACTCATAAGTGTTTTTTAACATAAAGCAAAGAAAAGCAGCCCAGAAATCACAATCCCAGAGAACCTAGACAACAATGAGGACCCTAAGAGAGACATACATAGATCTAATCTACATAGGAAGTAGTAAAAGACAAGATCTTCTGAGTAAATTGGGAGCATAGGTACTTTGGGGGAGGGTTGAAGGGGAAGGAAGAGGAAGAGAGGGGAGCAGAGAAAATGCAGAGCTCAAAAATTAAAAAAAAAGAAAATGAGCTAAAAACAGCAAAAAAGATACAAGAGCTAGTCAATAAGAAGCTATTAGGACAAGCACAGTTGTAATGATACAGTTTCTGTGTGATTATTTTAGGTCTGGACAGCTGGGAATAAATGAGCAACCTCTGCCTACAATGTGTGATATAAAAGACAGACTTTTAACTGGGAGAAATAAGATAAAATATAATAAAATATCTATTATATGTCACAAGGATTACAACCAATGACAGTTTTCTGTATTGTTAGTATATAAGCTTAGATAGCAAGAGTGCGTTTTACAACTGAGATCATTTTTAATACTTATTTCAAGCTTAGAAATGATAATATAATCATATAATTTGTCCCTTATCTTTCCTCCAAACACTCCCACATTCCCCTCATTACTCTCTTCTGAAACATTTTACATGTGTTCATATACATTCATATATATATATTCCTAAATATAAAAATACAACCTGCTAGACTGTATTATGTTAATTTTGTGTGTGTTTACAAGACTGGGCATTTGATGCTGGATGACCAAATTATCTGTTCTTCCAGGGGAAGACTACCTATCCACTCTCAGCATTCCTTATTTACTCATAGTTCCTTGTATAGTGTTGGGACCCTTTGGGCTTTCCCCCATCCATTTTGGCATGTTTATTGTTTTTTTCAGCTCATGTTAGTTGTCATGTTTGTGAGACTTTATGAATGCAATTTCTTTCATCCCTCTCTCTAACATATGCACACACAAAACAGACACACATACATGTATGCACACACAGAGAATATCTTCATTATATATAAACTTTTAAAGTTATTATTTTCTTTTTAATAAGTGTTGAATTTGCACATACAGAGGTGCTTCTGATAAAAAAAATCTATGGCTATATCTTCTTGTTTCCATATTTAGGGTTAATAGAGAACAAAGAATTTGAAAATTCTTGGTATTTAGGAAAGGTCCTAGACTAGGGAGTTTACTTCATGGTCTGAATATTTATTCAATGCTGTGTGGTTCTGTGTTTGCAAAGCAAACTTAAGGAAGACTAATTAAAAACAATCCTACTGCAATTATGTAAATAATCATGTGCACTGAGGTATTTATCTAGACAAATTTCACTCTTATCAATATCCTGAAGAGGTATTTGTCATTACATCTAGGAAAACAGTAGGAATCTATCACGAAGGAGCACTCAGAAACAAGAAAAAAAACTGAAATTAAGGATATTTGTTGCAGAAATTTTCAAACAGGAGTAAAGGGAAGAAGATGAATGTTAGGTCCAGTGTGATGGATCAGTATGTAAAAGGGCTTGGTGTGCAGGCCTGAAGACCTGAGTTTGAATCCCCAATATCTCCTCATAAAAATCTCTGTGGGTTCTTTAACTACTAATAGCCCTGGTATAGTCTAAGGTGGAATCAGGAGAATCACAAAGGGTTGCTTGTGTCAAACTGGCTCAAAGAATTAGTATAAAGATTAATAGAACAGGAGACCACATATCCCCCACAGAGGGATACACCATACACCACATGCATGTGTATGCACACACACACACACACACACACACACAACTTTCTTCTAGTAGGAAACAAGTACATCATTTATGAAACAGAAAATAAATGAGTTGCTTATCCTTGCTTCAGATCTTAAGGTGAAAATGAGAAGTAATCATCCAAAAATGACTGACTTTGTAGAGTAGAAAATAGACATTCAAAAGCACTGGACAGGTGTTTTGCAGTGAAGCAAGATATTTATAACAGTATATCAGCATTACCAGGCTAAATATAAATGTAGGTATGTAAGCAAGATTGAAGTCTCAGCCCTAGCTGACCACTTATTAGCAATGTCTTCTGGAAGAAAAATAATTTTCTTCAAGGATGCTGATGCTGAGATACTGCCCATATTACAGCAAATGATTATATATCCATGCACATGTGGGTAGCATTATGTATATTCTGCATCTAAAAATAAGGACAATTATTAACAAGAAGGAAACATGGTGAGTGGATAAGATGGAATGGAAGGAGAGAAAAGAGAAAGGATAGATATGATTTTAAAAATGGTATGTGTCTTATGGAATTCTCAAGAAAGAAAATTATTAAAAATAAAAAAGCAAGAAATTGTAATGAAAAAACAAATAAATGAGAAGAAATAATAATGTGGAACAAATAAGGAATAGATAACTACAGAAATATACCTAATTTTCATGGCAATACTGATAGATAATTGGGATGATTTAAATTCATCTAAGTAGGGAGATAAATTTGTACTTAATTCAGAGGACAGAAGTAGCATTTATTTCTTGTGCACATATTTATAAAAGAAAGATGTTCAAAGCAATACCTCCCCTCTTCCACTTGCTCAACCCAGCACAGACTATATATCACTGAAAAAGGGGTTACTCTTCAGGGAATATCTGCAAGTTTTATTTCCCTGTGATTATTTTTAATGATGAATTATAAGATTATTGTTATTATACTAGGTTACAAGCAATCTAAAAATAGCTTAGAGCATTATAATGTTTTAGGTTTTATGAAAACAGCATGCATTTTTAATAAAGACTTAAATATGTAGATTGTTTATAACTTCTCACATGTAAGCATATATGTATAATGTGTGTGTGTATTAGTGGCAGTATGGAGGAGTCTGGAGGAGTCTGTGCACATGTGTAGAAGTCAGAGGACACTCTTCATTCTCAGTCCTCCCCTTCTCCCTTATGTCTTATGTGAGACAAGGTCTCTTCTTTTTTCCTGTTCTATATTGAAGGGTAGCTTGTCCATGCACTTCTGAAAATTATCCAGTTTCTGCCTTCCATCTGGCTCCAGAGTACTGAATTTGCAAATTCAAGCCCATCTTAAGCTTTAATACAGGTCTTGGAGGCAAGACTTGGTTCTAAATTCTTGGGTCTCATTATATGTCAAGCACGTAACCTACTGAGCCATCTTTCCATCCCTATGCCCATGAATCTTTGCCATTCTAGTAATATTTCCCTCCATACCAAAGGATAACTATAAGTAGAAGAATATTAATCACTACTAGAATTTTACGTAAAAGTAGGAAAATGAATTCTGGAAATTCTCTTAGAAAATAATCTTTCACATAGATCATCAGTATATATGAGATTCTTTCATTGTGACTACAAAATGATAATTTATCATTCAAATATAACACAATATAGAGCAGAACAGCCTAAATAAGTAATTTTAATTTATTTTATATAAGTAAATTTCACATTCTATTTAAGTAATCTTAAGTTTGTTGAGATTTTCATATTTGCATATCATGTGTTATGATGCAAACTTCCCTCACTCCCTCTCTTTCAAGTCCACTGACCCCCAACCCACTACTCCACCTCCAAACTATATGTACTCTTTGTCTTTATCCCCCCAATAAGTTCACTTGGTGAAGACAGTGTGCACGTGAGGATAGGACCATTCACTGAAGCCATCAACTGACAAAAAGTGCTACAGCTAGGTGAGGGACCACATGAGCCTCCAGTCCCTTGGCGAGAATTTTGACTGGCTTCATCTTGGAGAGTGAAGGACTTGTTCACCCAGTCATAACCCATGTGAAATTGCTGCCTGCAAAGAAACTGTCATAGAGAAAGCGCGGTTTGGAAAGAACTCTACACTACTTTCGGTTCTTGCAGTCTTTCTGCTCCTTGTTCTGGAGTGAACCCTGAGACTCGGGGCCAGTGGTGTGATTCAGCTATCCTGTTTAGGATTGGAAACTCCAGTCTCTTATTCTCTGTTATCCTGATTTGACCAGTTGTGTTTTATTTGAACTAATTTAAATTTTTTATTTATTTTACACTTCGACCATAGTATCTCTTCCTTCTTCTCCTCTCATTCCTTTCTTCCTCCTCCCCTCAATACCCCAAATCCATTCCTCATCTGTCTCAGTTTAGAAAGGGACAGGCCTCTCATGGGCATCAAGAAAGCATGGCATATCAAGTTGAGGCAGGATCTAGTTTCTTGCCCTGCATCAAGTCTGGGCACAGCTACCCAGCATGGGGAATAGGTTCCTAAAAGCCAGTTTAAGCACCAGGGACAGGTCCTGATTGCTCTGCTAGGAGCCCTACAAACAGACCAAGCTACACAACTGTCACACACATTCAGGTGGCCTAGGTGGGTCTTATATGAGCTCCTTAGCTGTGGGTCTAGAGTCCGTGAGCTCCCAAGAGGTCAAGTCAGCTGTATCAGTGGGTTCCCCCATTGCAGGTCTTAATCATTGTCCACTGCAAAAAAAAAAAAAAANGAAGCTTTCTGATGGGGCTAGAGAGCTGCTATCTATGGATACACCTCTAAGTATATGAGGGACTGCTTATGTCCATTAGGAATATGTTCCTTTTAGCTTCTATGAATTAAAAAGCCTTGGTACTCTACTCTTATTTGGTAAACCATGAGGAGAATAATAATAACTATTGAAATAAACTGTTTATTTACATTAGACTGGATATAACCTGCATTTCCCCGTTTCCCTGGCTTATACAATATAGTTCAATGTTACTATCATAATCTTCATCTTCATTATCAATAAGTCATGTGGAAAATCACTAATTCTTATAAGAAAATAGTAATGTTTGCAACCTTTATATATGTTTAATCACTTTTTAAGTGACTGCTACTATTACTTTAATGTTATATTTATCTTACAACAATCTACCAATAAATGATATTTTAAAGTTTGTGGCTATAAGAGGTCTTAGTTTTATGCTAAGACGGTTGCATTGCAAAACATATGGAAGACACAGTATTTTTCATCTGCCTTGATTGCCAAAACAAATTTAGTAAGACTCAGTACTCAGTCTTTAGCACCATTTTAATGTTGATGCATTCATTGAAAAAATGGTTATAATGTTGGCTGTAAGATAGCAATTATTCAGGGAAAACATGGTAGATTGCCAGAAAAGTATTTGAAACTTAAAAGGATGAAGAAGCCCTACAATTAAAGATCACTTGTTTAACAGAAAGGTGTACTTATTTAGATTTTCAAAAATCATAACCTTTGAGTAATGACTTACTACTGAATGTATTAGCACAGGTGTTCAGGTGTTCTGAATAAAGGATTTGTCAAGAGTAATTGGTGGGTTTTGTTACCTGTAAAAAGAGGTAGCTATGTCATTGGTGAATAGAAAAGGAGGTGTAGGTGGGTAGTTTTACATTCTTCTTTATCTGCTCAGTTTAAAATGCCATCCACAGCCTTCATAATTGCCCTGTACTTTCATGCCTGTAATTTAAAGTGAAATAACTGACATCATTTTATTTTGAGGTTTTTTTATGAGAAAATTTCTTAAGTGTTTGGGGTTATGAGAAAGTTCATCAATGAAACCTATACTGATTTAGAAAAATCAAGGGAATTTTTACATTTTACAGTGTCTTAAATCCGGTAAGCTTCATTTATTACTAGGAAAATAAACAGAAAGTTATATATTGTGAGTACTTTTTAGATCACTTTGAACTAGGTAAATCCATGCACATTGGATTTTCAGTTTGTATGTGTCTTAACCTGTGTCAGGTGGACATCATTGCTTCAACTGATTAAGAATCTGACAGCTTTTATGGTCTACAATTTCCTCATAATCCTCTATTTGTGATTTCTTTGTTAAGTCCACAACTGACTAATAATATAACAAAATGCTAATTAGAATGAAACAAATGAATATTCTCACCTTATAGGTAATATCTACCAATTATCAGCCCAAGGAAAGTGGATGGTGAGATGACTTGACTCATGTCAAGCCCAAGACCTGAGTACCACCACTGCTTGCACCATGGTAGAAGAAGAGGACTGATTCTCATGCATTGTTCTCTTACTTTTAAATGGGCACATTTGTACACACACACAAACAAACACGTTTTTAAAATGTAGAAAATGATATTTTACCCCTAAGTAGTACTCCACTGTGTAAATGGACTGCATTTTCATTATCCATTCTTTGACTGAGGGGCATCTACGTTGTTTCCAGGTTCTGGCTATTAGGAATAATGGTACTGTGAACATAGTCGGGATATACAGAGCTTCTGAGGTTGTCCCAATGTGATCCTTTCCTTGAAGTTCTGTATCAGTTTGCTTTTGTTGTTGCTTAACATACAAATATATTTCTATTTCTGCAATAGGATTGAAATACAAATTAAGAAAAACAACTAAGTAATCAAACAAAATCAGGCAAACTAATAAAAAACAAGAACAACAGAGAGGGAATCTACTCTAGGCCAATGATTCCTTGAGTTTCTGGGCCCTGCCCTCCATCTCATCCTGCTGGGACTTAACATTTTTTTCTGTGCTCCTTTCCTTCTTGAACTTCCTTAATAAAATTCAGCCACAAGTAGCCAACCCAGTGTACTAGTATTCAGTTTTAAAACTTCTAGATTTAGAGTATAACTCATTGTAGACAGGATTGAATTCAAAATTGCCACAGGCAGCATTACCCAAATACATTTCACATAATAGAGTATCGTTTTCTTGGAGTCACTTGAAGCATGTTTCCTTCCTAGTCAACAAGAGATGATACAGTTTTGGAGAAACTTGTGCTCTTCCCATACTTAGAAAAACCAAAGGAACATGTGAAATATTTTACATCTATATTAAATGAAGTTCAAAATGTATGCTATATTTCATGATTTTGGTCAGTGACCACTAACTCTAAAAATGTACTATATTCCTTTGAGAAACAAGAGACATCAATTACTGTAACTAGGTATAAAAAATAAAATGTGTTTTTCACTCACTCTTACTATTTTTTCCAGGAGGAATGAATCTATGTTTCCTCAACATCTCTCTAGGAAGCAGCTGGTGGGTACAGTGATCAAGTTACTCACTGCTGGTTGTTACAGGGATATAAAATAGAGATTGGAAAATCCAACTCCTGAGTTAAAAATAAATATATATTTTATATATTCTCTGATTTATTATGACCTTTACAAAATTCATAAGCAGCAGAATATTCTATCCAACTAGGTTGCCTACATGTGTCATATAGATTCAACTGTTGGTTGCTCATCTTTAGCTTTCTATCAACAAATGAATGGAAGACTACATAGCCAGAGTTTCCAGGTTGTATGTCATCTTAATGAACAGTATGTTTTACTGTAGCCTGTCTCTTGCCTGCAATTTGAAATACATACACAATAATCATTACAAGATGTCAGAGCCAACTCCTCCTAGTATGGCATATGTAATATGAATAGTAACTTCATGAGCATGAGACGAGAAACTCATTACAGCAATGAGAGTAGTTTTCTTAGCAAGAAATAATGTTCTATAATAGTAACAATGAAAATATTACAGAGTTCCATACATAGTGATTGGTACGAAACAGCATACACTAAATTATTCTGACTTTGTATCTTTACAATGAAAATATTGTTTTTAATGCAAATAGTCAAATACATTCTGCTTCATACAGGTTTATTGGTCTCTATGTTGATATGGTAAATGAAATCCACTTAGGTTGCTCTGCTTTTCAGTGAGTATATGTACATCAAAGAGGTGAACTTGTTAGTGTGCGAGAATACCATAGCCTGTTTGTGCTTTTCATATTACACAAAATGCCATAGTTTGAGTAAATTATAAAGGAAAAGTGTGGGAAATTAAGATTACCATGCCAAGAGGAGTCAACCTAGAGTCTGCCTTGTGCTGTCCGAGGTCCTGATTGTACCTAGCCAATGAGGGCCTAGAAACAGTTGTGTCCAAGGTCCTGATTGTCCCTAGCTAACCTTGTGAAGTCAATGTATCTGAAAGTCTGAGTGATGTGAAGGTATTTAAGGTTTTATCCTTGATAAATAATTGAGTTTGCTGTATCTCTTTCAAAAGACTCCTGGCATCTATGTCATTGATGTTTTACATTCACACCCCTTCCCACAAGGAAGACAATAGGGTCTAGTTACGAAAATCCTATTTTGTATTGTTCTGGAATCTGGAAAGTCCAAAACAAGGTTCCAAGCTTTGTTCTGCTGGTAATTTGATGGTAGGTGAACGCCATTGAGAAAATCTCATTTCTTTGTTTTGCTTTGATTTTTAATTTACTTCATCATGAATATTGACTTCTAAAGTTACCATATGAAATAATGAATATCATCAAAGCATGTTCACAAAGGAATCTGAGGCAGGAGCAACCACCCCAATGACAGTAAAGGAAAAAAGCCTTGTTGAAAACTATAGGATGTTCACATAACTGTAAGAACAGAGAATGTAGTTTAAATAAAGCTAGCAGACCTTGAAAGGTCAAACATAAACAGCATCTGCAATACTCACAACTAGCAACATAGACCAGGGCCAACAAAAAGTATGCAGCTAAATTCAGCAGCTAACAAAGCAGGGGTCAATTATAAACAGAAAGAAGCTTCAATGTACGACACTGGCCATTCAGTAACCCCCACAATTGAACTAGACATCTACAAACATTGTAAGATCGTTACGATTTTTTGATTAAGAGAACATGTTCTACATGTTATAAAGTCGTATATATATATATGTAATTATATATATATATGTATATATTACTATTCAGAATTTTCCACTCCTGAATTATTACACACTGTATGCACTTTTGTTTCTTTTTTCTGTGATTTTCTTTCATAAAGTTGCTTGCATTTGGCTTATTGCATGAGTGTCCTCATCATTAATCAACACTGCTGAGAAATAAGAGACTTGAACATGATGGATGCAAGAAAATTTATGGATTTATTTATTTATAGTTTTGTGGTTTTGTTTAACCAGATATAAAAGATGTGTTGTCTCCCTTTTGCTTTCTTTGCTGCACAGTGTGGAATTTGGACTTGTGACTCATGGAAATTTATGTTATTCTTTCTAGAATAGCTTTACAGTATTTGGAAGAAATACTCTGTGTGATGTTAGAACAGTAACATTGATTCCCAGCTGCTCATCCCTGAAATAATCACACAGAAGCTGTATTAATTAAATCACTGCTTCACCTTTTAGCTCTAGCTTCTTATCAGCTAGTATTTACATGTTAATTTAACTCATTTCTATTCATCTGTGTATCACTATGAGGCTGTGACATATTAGGTAAAGTTCTGTCTGACTCTGTTGGGGCTCCATGACTTCTCACCGATTCTGTCTCCTTTCTCCCCGCATTCAGTTTAGTTTTACCCACCTAGCTATAGTCTACCCTATCAACAGGTCAATGCAGTTTCTTTATCAACCAATGGTATTCACAGCATACAAAGGGGGAATGTCACATCACCTCCCTTTTCTGTTTAAATAAAAAGGAAGGTTTTAACTTTAACATGGTAAAATTGCATATAACAAAACAGGTATCAAGCAACAATTATAGTTATAATATTCCTACCTACTTTATCTTTTATCATAACTAAAGACAACTATAAATATAAATATAAATTCTTCATCTGCGTCAAAGACTCCAGAAGGATATAATATTACCTAAGTAAACAGAAAGTACATTGTAAGCAACTTGCAAAACTCTAGAATTGACAGAGACATTTCGCTTCCTGGATAGACAACCAAAGTTTTTCTGTACTGTTGGGACATCCATCTTTAGCCTACAGGACCATAGTATATAGCAGACTTTCCACAAGGCAGTAAATTTCAAAGACAGTTATGCCTATATTGGCAGTTTGTCAGCCACTTTTTTTCTGTGCCCTGCAGAATATCTAGCAGACTCTTTCATGAAGCAGGAATCCCAAAGGATCATCTCACCTTTAGGAAAGCTCACAGTCATTTCTCTGTGGATCCTGCATATCCAGTACATACAGCATAGCATCAAGTAATCCAGGCAAGAGCAGTTTCTTGTCCCAATGGCTAGCAAACTACATAAGGAGCTTCTTTGATGTCCATCTTCCACTTGAAGTAATTGGTGCTCTCATGAGATGTGTCTCATTGTCATGAAAAGTCCTAAGTTTCCTAAGTTCTTAAACATTTTAAATGCCATATTCTGTAGTCTTTGAAAGGTTGGAAGAATACCTATCCATCTGAAATACATCTTTGTACATCAAGAAAATCTAACTAACTGAAATCTCAACTATTATAAATGATTACCTATTAACCTCTATTTCTTAATTATACATTGCATTTTTAAATGAGCTGTACAAACACAATACCTTAAACAAGAACAGAAATACACAAAGAACAAACTGACCTTAAATCTGTATCAATAAACCAAGATCCATACCAATGCAAATCTCTGTAGCATATTCCCCATTAAATGTAAACAAATATCCATAAACAACATTTGGGAATATGGATGTAATTTTCTCCCAACTGCTTCCTGCTTTTTGTGAGCTAAGTATTTTGGGAATGGTTCACATGAACTTTTGGGGGTCTTGGTCCATCAAACCACATTAGAATGGAAGGATTCAACAGAGTCTCATCTTCTGTGGAAACAAAAGCAGAACCTCTTTTCCAAAGCAACAAATCCTTAGGCACAAATTTGAAAGTCATGATACCTTTAGAACATATATGCTGGTTTAGCTAAGCAGCCCATACAATGAAATGTCTCTGTACTTAGCTTCTTCACAGTTGAAAAAAAAATTAAAGAAAACACAATAATATACATAATCCTGACTCTGTGAATTTTCCTCTTTATGTGGCTTCTTTTACAAGTCTCTACACTTTTTCTTCTCTCTACCAAGCCTATGTACATTATCCAGCACTGTGATTTGTCTAGAGTTCTTCTATGTCTGAATTTGTCCTATTGCAAATGTAATCCTTTTCTGAATAGGATAAATTCTTAAAATTCTTAGTGCTTCTTAAAACCTTAAGAGGCATCATTGCTAAGGGTAATATAGCCCTGCCTGCTTGCTCCACCCAGTCAGACATGGTAGAAGTCCATTCACTTCCTCTTCCACTGCCATGTGGGAGCTGTCATCACTACTTCAACTCTGACAACCAGTTGCAGCTACCAAGTAACTTGCAGCACACTGCCCACAAACCCCATTTAAATGCTTGGCCTCCTGAAAGAGCCTGAGTTCAAGCTGTCATTATGGCCCAGAAAAAGCTGTTTCAAAGCCACACTCTTTTCTTTTTCTTCTATCACTGAATCAGGAAAACGTCTCTTAAAGGAGCCCTGGCTTCAAGCCACGCTTAACTCTGTTTTTTTTTTCTTTTTCTTGTTTTTGTTTTGATTTGTTTACCTAGAACCCTTTCCCAAACCCTCTCATGTTTTAAGTGGATTTTAGTTGACCACATTGGCACACCAATTGGTTTCAGGCTGCTCAGTCCCAAATAACCACACAGAATCTGTATTAATTAAATCACTGCTTGGCTTTTTAGCTCTAGCTTCTTATTGGCTAGCTCTTACATGTTAATTTATCCCATTTCTATTAATTTGTTTATTACCACAGGCAGTGGCTTGCCTAGTAAAGTTCTGTCTGGCTCCTTTGGGGCTATATGGCTTCTCTCTGACTCTGCCTCCTTCCTCTCAGCATTCAGTTTAGTTTTCACCACATAGTTCTATTCTGCCCTATTAACAGGCAAAGGCAGTTTCTTTATTAACCAATGGTTTTCACAACATACAAAGGGGAATCCCACATCATTTCATACATAAATTCTAACACCTAAAATTTCAGAGACAAGTGAGCAAAGGGATAAAGACTATGATAAAAAAATACCCACTGAAACAACTTACTTGAGCTAATGGGAGCCCACCAACTCTGGTCTGACAGCAGGGGAACCAGCAAACTAAGCCTTCTGAAGTGGGTGTCAGTTGTACGGCTGGGGCAGACAGTGGGGCCACTGGCAGTGGCACCAGGATTTATTTCTATTGCTTGTATGAGTTTTTTTGAATCAATTCTCTTTGGAAGGATACCTTGCTTAGCATAGACATAGTAGGGAGGGTCTTGGTCCTGCCTCAAAGCAATGTGCTTGACTTTGTTGACTCCCCATGGGAAGTATTACCCTCTCTGAAAATGGATGGGTGTAGGGTTGCGGGGGAAGATGAAGAGAGCAGGAGGCTGGAAGGGAGTGGGAATTGGAATTGGTATGTGAATGAGAAAATAAGTGCGTTTTTTTAATAAATTAGGAAAAAAAGAAATCCTCTGTCAGTGCATGGCTAATCTTACTCGAAAATTTTTAGAACCTTTCAAAAATTCATTTTAGTTCTATTGGTTTTCAGGGGAACAATTAAGAAGAAAGGCCTTCTTCCTGCTGGGTTTGTTATTGTTACCTTTTAATTTCCCTTAAATTTTAATTTAGAGTTTTCTTTAAAACATCAGATCACTCTGTAACCTCATCAGTCAAAAGTATAATGTGACAAGCCAACATTCTGAAACATAGTAAAGACTATGGCATATCTGATTAGAAAAATTATATGTTTTAAATGGACTCCATTTTTATTTTTAAAAACTGTAAGAGCAACCTAGAGTTTCCGTTGAATACAAGCTTTTATTCGGGGTGATTATTGTCATATTTTGAGGATGTATTAGCAAGTTGTGCTATTGGCCTTAATTTTTTAGTTTGAAACTACAGACTTGTTATTAACTTATTTTGTAAGCAATCTTTTTACACATATAATGCTGATAAACCTATGTACAATATATTGTCAAAAGTTGTAGATATTGGCCTCACTATTTCTAGTTTATAAACTAGAATCAGTAATATTTGATGACTACCATGGAAAATTATTTTATTCCATAGCATTTTTGATGAAAACAGAAAAGCACAGAAACTTAAGACAATTAGTCTCAATCCACAAATCAAAAAATATAAATGCATATATATTTATAGTGTATACATATAAGTCCATATATTTATACACATAATATGCACTGTGTATACTACATATGTGGAGAGAGAGAGAGAGATTGCGTGTGTGTGCATCCTTACAAGTTCAAAAATTCTTTTTTCAGGAAGTATTTTTTAGTTTGTGTTTTCCTTAGGAATAGTAATCCTCAGTTCACAGAACTCATTGACATTATTTCAGCCTTATCAATTATATTCATTGATATATAAAATATATAACTTGAATAAAATGTACTTGCAGGGGGATTACCTATTTCTTAGTAAGGAATTTGAAGTGTTTGTAACTATTGTGTTAACAATTCTGCAATAATTTATTATGTTATTCACAAATCAAACTTTAGAACATAAAAATTCTGAAGAAATCAGAAAATATTTCTCTGTTAATCAAGAATTTTGATTATATCTCAATCAAAAATCGGAATGTTTTCATTCTTCAAGTCATCATTTAGTATAACAGTATAACTTAGGTGATTCTGCAGTCTTGTATTTTAGTGATTATTTGAAGAGATAATCAGATAATCAGCTTTCCCCACTAAATCCTAAATATCTAAATTTGTTAAATAACACTCTGCCATTAATTTTGTAAATAATATTTGAAGCCAGCTATTGTCTATTTTAATACTGTAAAGTGCATGGGAGTTTTTTTCATTATCAGTTTAGCATTTCTTGTGTCATGTTCACTAATAAATATAGTCTGGCTAATGAGATAATAATTTTTGTTTAAGCAATGCAGACTTCAGATTTTATGATAAGATAATGAAAGGTGATTTGTGTCAGAAGTCCAAATTCAGGTACATAATTACTGCTTTCATTTATCCCCAACAGGCAATTTTGTCCAAGTATTTCTTTATGAGAAGGTGTTTCAATTGACATAATCACATGGAGAATTGTGTTGTAGCCCATGTTGGGGAGAAATTTATGTCCCACATTATCTCTACTAAAATACCCTTCAGGTCTACACAGAAACCACTGACTATCAATTAATTTCACATGAAGAGCCCAATTTTTCCTAAAGTTTAGTCTCAGCATTCTACTTTACACCTGCAGTTTCACAGGCACAGAATTTAAACACTCCTTTATTTGGCTGATTATTTTAAAATTTGGCTATATTTACCATGGTACAGAAATTAAACTGGTCATCTAATGATGTTTCTGAGAAATTTTGGTAATACTGAAAATTTATAGTTACCATGTGTTAAGTAAAAGACATGCACTTGGTCCATCTAGAAGGGAAAAAGATGAAATTAGATTTAGAAATACATATCTAGAGTAAGAATTATTATTGCCCAGTGCTTTCAATCTTCTTCACAACCATATAGAGACATATACATAACGTATCAACTTTCCTTTTATAGCTCTTGACTTCAGATACATATAGTTTATATAATTTCATTTATATCCATATTTATGTATACACACAAATATAAACCAATACACACACACACACACACATATATATATATCTTTCGATATTTATTTCACAGGTTCTGCTTTCTTCACAGAATGAATAAATTGCTCTTAAATAGCCAAATAATCTTTGACTTGCATTTATATTGTGCAAAGTTGTACTGAGGACAATATAATACTATGGCAAATGCACTTTGTAGCACTTTACTCTTAGGTTCTTTCATGTGCATTTGTTTTAAAATATATTTCAGAAACTGTGTCTGTTTAGTGCATGAATGTGGCAAAATATTCACTGTCATATAGAACAACTTACAGCTCAAAAAGTGCCTCCTCGGCCTTGCAAAATTCCCAGTTACATGTCCTGGAGATATGCATTATAAATCATTCTCTTTTTATTTCCAGTGTCAGTTTCTTCTTTGGAAAAGACTCTTGCTAGATTTTTTGTTTTTTGTTTACTTTTAGTTCTTCCATGAGCATTCAGTGAGTATAAAATTAAATCGTAATGTTTATTTCTCAACCTCTAAATGTTCTTCAATCTCTCCTGAAAATTTCCCTTGTACACTGATGTTAATTTTTCTCCTGCTTTTCATGGGAGTTTATAGATAACAGATTCAAACTGATAGCCATCAGCTTGGACTCCCACACTTCAAGTGTATATTTTAATGGCATTAGTGTTTCCTTTATATTTTCTGCACCCACCATTCCTGTCTGCTGTGCCTCTATATTGTTACAGTTTTTTGCATTGTAATTCTTCTTGCTGTCTTAACTCATCATTCTGTTGTTTTTGGTAGAAAGATAAAAACATAAGCTTTACAAGTATAAAAAGTAATCATCAGAATTAAGGTGCCCCTTTTACTAGAATACCTTACTATTATGACTCAAATAATAAGACATTTAATCTCAAGATTCATTTGATATTTTGGTCTAAAATTCTAAGATCTGTATATCTGTGCTACAGTTTAGTTAATCATATGTTAATCATTGCTTTGTGATTTCTCCTGACAGCTTAAATTCCATATTATTTTCTTTTCCAATTTTTATTTATCTATTTTTTTTGCATGTCACAGTTGTCACCTTGAGACTTGAAACTTTAGAACTGCTTGAGAAAATTTAGGGAGTACCCTTTAAGACAAAGCCATAAGTAAAGAATTTCTGCACAGGATTCATGTTCATCAGGAAATAAGACTAAACATTGGAAAGAAGTGCATGTGCAATTATAAAGCTGCTAAACAACAAAGGAAGCCGTCAACTGGATAAAGAGACAACTTTCAGGATCCAAGAAAATCTCCTCTATTTTATATCTAACAAAAGCTTAATATCCAAAACACCTAGAGGACTCAAAAGAACACTCATCATTAAGAACATCAACCTAATCAAAATATGGGCATGGAACTTGAAAGACAGTTCTACAAAAGTAAACAACCACAAAATACAAGTGCTAATAAACATTTTAAAAGGCTCAGTATTCTTTAGTGTCATTTCATTTTTTTTCCTTTGAGGATATATGTTATGCTAATGAATGTCAGGTTTTATTTTCTTTTTAGATTGTAAATGGCAGTCATTCATCTGTCTTGTACATATAATCATTGAATGTGTGATCTGTTCAAATTGTGCCAGATCAGTCCAACTCACTTATATCTCTTAAATCTTAACAGATAAGGCTTCTGACATTTCAGCTAGACACAGTCTCACGGAAAATTCCTTGATTCTCTTATAATCTTTTTTCCTCAGTTCTGCATTGAAACCTGGGGCTTAGGTGTGAGTATTCTGTAGATGTATACATTGGTATGGGGCTCCACAGTTCTGTATTTTGATAGGTTGTGGTTTTCTGTATTTGTCTCATCTGGTTACCAAAAGAAATATCCTTGATGAGAGGGTGAAGACTACAATTGTCTCTGGGTGTAAGAACACATGTGTAGAATGTGGTCAGGAATCATACTGGTTTAGTAAGTTGTGGCTGTAGGGCTCGTCTCCAAGATCCATAGCTTCACTAGCCAAGGCTATTTGGATAGGATTCCAGGACCAGGTTAGAGTCCTGTTGGTTTCCTCCAAGTTACAGATCATGGTTGCACCCTAGGGTTGTTGTACCTTGGTCGTCATTGTTGTGGCTGATAGGCACTATAGCTGAGTTAAGGGTCTTAATTATTTTCCTCCCTTGAATGCTTTAACATTTTAATAAATAAAGTGCAAGTCAATTAAAAATGTCTTTACATTCATTTTATAAGTTATATTCCTTGATTTTATTTCTCTAAAAATGTATTTACGATCCTCATATTAGTTAGCCTCTTTTGTTTTACAAACTGAATTATTAGAAATATCATTGGTATGGAATTTTCAACTTGTTCCTATTCTTGCTATTGTGTGTGTGTAAGAACAATGTGAGCCATGATCTGCCTATGGCAGACTTTCAGTTCAGGAGGCTAATTTCACCTGTACTTATAGGCAGTTTCTATTTTGCTCCTGCTGCTGGGCCACAATCTCCAGGGCATCTGGACCTTGAGTGTTTGTGACAATTCTCTTATATCTATCTTCTACCTCAGCACTTACTGAATTATACATGCCTGTTCTTTAATCTCACTTTTCATTTAGATTCCAGGTATTGAACTCAGATATGAACAAATGTATGTATATGTGTGGATACTATGCATACAAATCTATCTCCTTTCTCCAATATGATATTTATGAAAATGAATTTGTGCTTGATAATCAGATTTTATTCTTTACTCTTTTAATTCCTATTTTAGTTGTGCACAGTTATCTTACTATTGTATTGGAAGAAGCTACTTTGGAGTGCTTTTCTTCCCACAGCATCTGGGTTACACAGTGGCTGTCCTTTATCTCATTAATTTTCATTTCTTTTTTTCCTTGTATTTTTGTCATGTTTCTTAGATGAGGTACAAACTATGTAAGAAAATATATATACAGAATCAAAATCCTCCTTAAGTTTGAAGTTTCTCATTAGCAATATGGTATGGTTGTGAAACTAAGTATGGATGATAATTAAAACTGTAAAATCAATCTCCTTCATTAGAATGAAACTAACTGAGCATGAAGTTACACACCAAAGTATAAATGTTGTCATTATAGGTGATGCTGGCCAAGCATGCTGGGTGATTCTCTACTTTTTCATTTGTTCTCATAACAAGGCTATGGTCACTCATCCACTCTCCTTGACATGAGTTCTTCTTTCATGTGTGGAGTTTGTTTTGCTCAATAGAATATCACAGAACAATAGGAATGGAGTCCTAAAGTTCAAGGTGTAAACTTTAATTCCTGAGACCATGAAGTTGTGAAGACCAAATATATCTTGTTGGAGAATAAAATTCCACAGGAAGAGACTCAGTATAGTTCATGGCAATGTACACCAATCATAAGAAATTAATAAAAGCTAACAAGGGTACTGTAGTTCTGATGAAAACAGTAGTTATTGGAATGTTTCCAGAGAAATTAGCAGAATTTACCAGATTGTTGAGCACGGAAGTTTGGAAAATTAAAAGTCATCATTTTATGTCTGAGCTTTCAGATAGTTTCATTAATAGTGATAGAAAAAATGAAGCAAATAAAACCAAAATGCTTTGTGCACTAAAGTCTGTATCTACCCAGTCCATAGTTGGGCACAGTGGCCACTTTATGGAAATGAAAATATAGAGACACTGCCTTCTCTTGGTTAATGAAATATCAAATAAAACTTAGAATTTTAACACAAAAAAGTCTCTTACAATTCATTTTATGTTATTGTCACCTATATTTGAAAAAAAAAACTTAAATTAAATCTGGATAAATACAGTAACATCTGGGTATGGTGGCATGCTATAATGCCAGAAATCAGAAAGTAAAGGGAGGTAGATCTCTATGAACTTGAAACCACCCTGATCTACAGAGTGAGTTTCCAGCCCAACCAAGACTTTCTCTCAAAAAAAAAACAAAGAAAAAACCAAGAATAAATAAAAATAATGAAAGTCTGCATTTCTTTACCTATTACTGTCACAAAAATTGAAGATTAAGCCATTTAATCTACAATACTTAGAAATAAAGGATATTTAAATATTATTTTCTAAAGAAAATCTGGTCAAAGCATTGACCTGATTTTATAGATTCAAGAAAGCTTGCAGGTAATTAGATAACAATAAAATATAGGTACAAGAATGCCTGTGATCATTACTAAAAAGATAAAATACACATTTAAAATCATAGACAGATATGTAACCACAAAATTTCAGCAGTGCATGTATAAGCACTTATATAATTAAATAAACAATGAAGTTGACTCAATACTTGTTAAAATAAATTGCGTTTTTTTATTTTCTTTTTATGTGTATTGCTAGTTAACTAAGTACATATGTACAACCTGCTCAGTCTGTACATTATTTGTATGTGTGTTTTCAGGGCTGACCATTTGATATTGGATAACCAACTGGAGTAGTCTTCTCTGGAGACAAATGTTTCTTCTGATATCAGCATTCCTTAGTTCTCTGTACTTCCCTGTGTTGAACTGAGGCCTTCTAATGTTTTCCAAACCAAGTTATCATGTCTACCATTGTCCTTGTTCATTTCAAATTTAGGCATTCATATTGTTGAGATATTAATAGCAGAGAAGAGTCCACGATTTTGAAACACTATAATAAGATTATATGGGAGGGTTTGGAGGAAGAAAAGGAAAAGGGGAAACTATGTGATCATATTAGAACCTAAAAACAATAAAAAAATTAAAAAAGAAAGTAAACATCATATGAATGGACAAAAAGGAAGATAAAGGATCCATGATTTATCAACCTCTTTTAATTTTTACTTTGCATTTTATCATGGACATTGTATTTTCTATCTTTTTCGTACTTTTAATTTAGTGCTTTGACAGTTTCATATGTATAAATGATATCCTGAATATTTTAACTTCTTTTCTGTCATATCACCCTTATATCTGTGTTAGCTACCTCCTCCTTATAAATTTTCTATTCCTTGGATGCATTTTTTTCTTGTTTGTTTTACTAGACAAATAGAGTTTACTCAACACCGTACTCATGGCCATGGATGTAGTAGTTAAATGAGAATAGTCCCAATGGATTTGAATGTTTCCTCTCCACTTATTGAAACTGCTTGAGGACAATTAGAATGTGTCTTATTAGAGTGCCTTTGTCCTTGTTGAAGAAGTGTGTCTCTAGATTTGGGGGAGCTTTCAGATTTCAGAAGTTCATACTTAGCCCAGTAACTCTCTTTCTGCCTGTTACCTAGAGATCAAGATATAAAGCTTTTGGCTAATACTACAATACAATATTTGTTTGCCTCCCACCATGGAGATGATGAGATGATGGGCTACCATCAAAAACTATAAACAAGCCTCCAATTAAGTGCTTTATTTTCTAAAAGTTGTCTGGATAAGGTATCTGTTCACAATAATAGAACAGAAACTAAATCAAAAGTTTTACTCTAGACCATCTGTTTGACAATGGTTTTAGAACTATCCATTGCAGGTTTATGTGCTCACTATTGAGTGCACAGCTAACTAAAATGATTGCACCTATCAGTTGTCCATAATTCAGTAGAGATGAGTAGCACCCTGTAAACCTGTCTCTAATCCAAAAGTTATAGAGGTTATCATAGTTTGAATAATTTATTGCACACCTGACTTCAATTTTTTTCACATGGTAAAAAGATAATGTATATAAACACACAGCAGACTATACAAATATTCATTCTGTGAAAGCAAAGAAAAATGGCAATGTAATATATGAATATACAAAGAAAAATGTGAGATAGCTAGCCAAAGAACTAGCAAATAAAATAAAATAAAAACCAACTAGGTTTTCCTTTTTTCTCTTCTGGTGGGCTTTCTTTGGACCCTTTCTTAGACTGCAGGCAAACTAGGAAACTGCCTTGAAATCTGGTTAGACACTGACTGTTGTTCTATGCAGCAGCAGTAAGCTTTACATCTTCAGGAAAAACCATAAAGCAAATATTTGATAAGCTTCTATATAATGAACAAAGGCCAAAATTAAAAATATAAAAAATAACATTGTCATCGAAGGTTTGGTAGACACAGGTGTGAATGTAACAATAATTGCACCAGAATCTTGGCATCCAGATTAGCTTCTTTAGGAGGTAAAATGTTCAGCTTTTAGTGATTTGAACTTTATCTCATGTAAAACAAAGATTGAGATGGGTCTAATGTTAATGGTCAGAAGGACAGAGAAGAAAATTAGCTAACATAGCAGTGAATTTGTGGGGACATGATTTGTTACAGCAATGGAATACTCAGATTAACATTCCTCCTATCTCAGAAGTAAAACTTATATTAATGCATGTTTCTGAGAAAAATATTAGAAGGTTTGATAAAGAACAATCAGTGACCATTTAAATTATGCAAGAACATAGGACAACAGTTGCTGATCAAAGGCACCAACAACCCTACTTTACAAATGTCCGATGGACAAATCTATATGGGTTGTACAATAGCCTTTCCAACAGAAAAGCAACAGGCCTTACAACAGCTGGTATAGGAGTAATTAGATGCTCAGCATTTTGAAGAACTAACTGAATCCTTCCTCACATAATATGGGCAACACAAATATCTAGAGCCCCTACATTTGAAATTGATGCAAATAAATCAGACAAGTCAGGGTACAAATCAGAAAATTTAGTGGATCTAAGGCCTTATGGTTCTATCTAGAAGTCATAATTATATTCTTTTCTCATGGAATTAATGGATTTCATCTAACCTCTTAGCATAGTTACTGATTCACAATATTCAGAAAGAGTAGTTTTGCATATTGAAACCATTAAATTTATACAAGATGATAGAGAATTGACTTTAGCATTTATTCAGTTACAAGAAATAATCAGGAATAGGAGTCATCCCATACATATAACACATGTCCAATCCCATATGGGTATGTCAGGCCCTCTAGCAAAAGGTAATACAGAAATCAGTCAACTATTGATTTAAAATGATCTGGAGGCCTCAAAATTACATTAAAAAATCACATCAATAGCAAAGGTTTAAAAAAACTTTTCCATCATGTGTCAACAAGCCAAGAAAATTATAAGGACATGTCCTACTTGTTCTTTATACAACCAAACACCATTACACAGGGTACTGAAAGGAATGAAATCTGGCAGATGGATGTGTTCCATTTTGTAGAATTTGGACAACTAAAAGATATACACCACACCATTGATATGTATTCAGGTTTTCAATGGCCTACTGCTTTGAGTTCAGAAAAAGCTGTTTTGGTAATCACACATTGGCTAGAAATTATGGCCATCATGGGTATACCTGTACAAATCAAGATAGACATTTATCCATCATAAATCTCTAAAAAACCAGTTTTTCCTTATTATGATATAAAACTTATTACAGGCATATTACAAAATCCTCCAAGGCAGGCAGTTACTGAAAGATCAAATTGAACTCTAAAGGATATGTCAAACAGAAAGGAATGATAAAGATCCCAGAAATATATTGGATAATGTTTTGCTAACCTTGAATTTTCTAAATGCTTACTAGAAAGGAACAAGAGGTAATGAAAGACACTGAATAATAGAAACACCATGGAACTTAATCAACCGGTATACTTTAAAGAAATGTTGACCTTAGGATGGAGCCCAACATAAAATGCGTTACACTGAGGAAGGGTTGGCTTTTGTTTCCACCGGAGAAGAAAAGCTCTGGATACCATCAAACTTGATAAAGGTTTGATTTGAATAAGAGAAACCTCTTTATTAAAGGAGGTGATAGTTCATCAAGCAGCGTGGCCATTCAATATGAACTAATCTATAAAACTAACAAATGCTTTTTTATTTTATAAGATATAACTTGTCCAAAGGGAACCTCATCAAAATTAGGGTTGAGAGAGGCTTTTGTTTCTGTGTTTTCAGGAGAATTAAGGCATCCAGCTAAGAAACCTGAAGGTCACTGAACAAATGATCTGAAGACAAAGGATCAATCATCCAGAAAAAAAATATACAAAGAAAAAGAGCAAATTGGCCTATCGGTATATCACATTTCCAACAGCATAATATTTTATGAATCTTCCAAAATGTTTGTTTCTCTGTTCTCTACAGACATATAATGAAAATGGTCTTTTCTGTAGTCCTAGTCCAATTGAAGATTGAAGCTGGATTTGGAGTTAGAGTGTGGCTCTCTCCTTCTCTATACCCAAGCATGCTTGTTAAAGAAAAATTCAAAATCTCTATCTCATGTCAAAAGAGCCACCTAATATGGGGCAGAAAGAATTATTTTGTGGCTATTTTATTGTCTTTAATCTTATAATCCTTTGGTTTTATTTTGGCTTTTTAACAGCTTTTCTTATAATATAAATATTACCTCAAATTGATAAGATTAACATGTATATCTATCTATATATTAACCTTTATTCATGATATTAATAGTCAAATAGAGTACTAATTCTAGAAAAAAGGCTTTATTTATTTTTCTGTACATGATTTCAGGTTTGAGTTTCTATCAGTTTTCTGCAATGAGCCATTACCACACCTATTAGTGAAGTTTCTTCCTTTGAAGGAGGACGGGACCCCATAATGATTATTCTTCCAGGACTATGAGAGCATCACTAAGCAGAAAAACTCCACCTAAAGATTAGCTTTAGTCTACAAGCTGCTCAGAACAATTTCAGAGTGGTTACCTGAGATGATCAAGTCTCATAGACCACTCTAGATAGAATTTACGACAAGCCCTGCAAATTCCAGTTACACAGAGACTAGACAACAACTGATACAGATACCTCTCCCAGGACTTGGCAATTAACTCAAATTTTTCTTAGGATCTCCTAAGGATGCAGTTGCTCACAGACAGCAGGAAGTAAATTGAATAACATAATGGCCACATTCTCAAGAGGTGGAATGTGTGGCACCTACCCATCTCTTCATCCAATTGTTGCTGGCAGTGTCTTTGCCTCTTGGCCCAATCAGTAACTGTGTCTTTGGGAAATATTCTTGGTCTGCTCTGTACTGCCACTCTCTGTGTCTCGGGCAGTGACTGAAGACTCTCTTGTCCCATTCTGTGGCCTGATGCAGTCACAGCTTGTGCTTCAGAGCTTCAGAGTTCCTCTCTCGTCCTCTCTCTCTCTCTCTCTCTCTCT
>LOEQ01005532.1:85529-97492 GCA_001685075.1 Bramus lutescens | reverse complement strand
CTCTCTCTCTCTCTCTCTCTCTCTCTCTCTCTCTCTCTCTCTCTCTTTCTGTAGTTCAGCTTGTGTTTCTGCATTTCTCTGAGTTTGCCGAGGGGAGGGATAGTAAGATTTAGGGGCACAGTGGGACTTGTTGCTTGCAGAGTTTGATGGATGGGGTGGGGGTGTTGGGGCAGCCAATCTGCAGGAAACACACCTGCTGGCCTGTGTGAGAAGTGAGGCAGGTACGGGAGGGGTCCAGGTATTTGTACTGACATAGAGGGCCTAGAGAGTGGGTGTGTCCCGCCGGGTGGGTGGTCACTCATCTCTTAGTCCTATCTGTGGAGCAGCAGGCTGTGTTTCAGAGTTCCACTCCTCAGTAAAATTTTAAGAAACACCGAAGAAATAAGAACACAGCCATGGGTGTAAGAGCATATATAAAACAATGGAGCACAAGGCAGTGAGAAAAAATAATTTTGAATAATTAAATAAAAAACAGATAAATACTTTTGCCCAAATACCTATATTATAGAGGAATCTAAACAAGAGAAAATAGGCTGTCTTCTAAGGTATTTTGCTTTTTGTGATGCATTCATAGTCAAGTGAAACTTTTTTAATCAGTCCCAAATGTATCCTGTTCCTGTGATGAGTTCCCTCCTTTTTAATGATGTGACAGTTCTTGCTATTGTTATTGTTGTTTTAATCCAAGGACACATTTTCTAAGAGCTTTCATTTTGTTTTTCTCACACCATTATTAGTAAATTGTCTCATCACAAATTTTATAATTTACATATTCTCTGCTTATTTGGCCCCACCACAAAGACAATTGACACCTCTCAAGACTGTATTTTAATTATGACTCAATTTTGTTGTTATAACTTGATAATGACAATTCCCTCATTTCCTAATAAAGAGTTTTCTTATCAATCTATTCTTTTGTACTGTATGTTTTTTCATGTGCCAGTCAAAGAATAGGTGGCTCATTTCTTTTTTTTTCATTATCAGATAGTAATAATTTATTTAAATTGATGTTGGTAAGTGTTTTGTTTGGATAATTAAGAGGCTTTAGTCTCACATATCTTGTTCACAAAAAAGCATATATTTTTTACTGAGTTGTTATCAGACATAAAATTCTGATGTAACTGTTCATAGGAAAATGGGTGAAAAGTTTTTAAAATAAATTTATTAACATTGGTAAATACATGATTTAGAAAACACAAGTTTTTGATCATCATTTCAAACTGTCTTCTACAACTATAATGGATATTTAAGGGTCTCACAAAGCTTTGAATCCCCAACCCAGAAAGCAGGAAAATATTTGAAACAATATAAAAAGAAATTCTGCAAAAATGAGGTAAAAGGTAAGTATACAAATCTAAAATTAAATAAAACAGAGGATTTTAGTTTTTATCATAAACAGATGCAGCAATATTCTTTCAGATATATAAACAGTGATAAAGATTTTTTAAAGTAATGAAGCAGTGCTGTGAAGAAAGCAGTGGATGGTCTGTTTCTGTAGCAATCCAAGACAGTTTAATGGTTGCCTACTCATGAACTTGCACAATTAATTCTGTACGTGCTGGCTTTGATGAAAGGATGGTAATTCCTGAGGTTTTCAAATCTTTCAAGACAATTGCACCAATATCACCTATGTTCCCTTCGACTTCTTTGCACAGCTCCATCATGTTGAAGCCTCTTACACTTCCCTTTTAAAGGATTGTTCATGTAACTCTCTCCAGGCCGTTTTTACTTGAGTTTCTTTTTCACATCACGTCACTCAGAAACATCCCACGCCGTGCTAGAACTTTTAGCTCACTCCTTATAGACAATTTATTTACTGGATCTCTGTTTTTGAGTAACAGTTTGGTTAGCATCCCCTGTGTGAGGCAATTCTTTTGTTCTGGTTTGTAGTTGGCTCCCTACACGCTTCATTTGACTCAGGAGTATTTCTCAAGGGGTTCTGGGCTACTTGGCATTTTTCACTAGCTTTAACAGATACTTTTGCTCTTTTGGCTCACTGTCTTTATGAAATGAAGTCACAAAGGAAAGATGTCCTTTATGGCATCATCACGATTCATCCAGTTAGGAAGTTTATCTGAGTGACTTCTTTCTTTTCCGTTTCTCAGTAGAAGGCTCATCTCCTGGTCATTCAGAATTCACGTTGACTTCACATGTGTAAGAAGGATGTAACTTCTACTGTGTTTCTGTAGACATATTTATTGTTCAGAGTTTTGATAACAAAATTTTAATTTGAAATCCACTAATTCTATTACAGTTTTTGTAAATCCAGAGAATTACAGAAATGTCCTGCTCTACTTTCATAGGTAAAAATGAATAGTTAACACATACTGCGTTAAAAAAAAGAATAGACTCTTGAGAATATCGTTTAGAGAATATTGCTATTCTTATTCCTCTCATGTTTTACTGGAGTACAAATCTTGTTTGAATTTTGTTATAACCATGACAAATTTTCCATGTCATTTCCCTCATACAGTACAAAGCATTGATTCTTCCTTAAGGTAGGAGAGCCTCATTTTCACAAATATTTTTCAGATCTTGTCTCAGATTCTATAACTACCTTTCCTCATTTATGTTGGTACTGAGTAGTTGTAGGTTTATTTAAACAGCTCTGTATACACTGGTGACCTAGTGCATTTATGCATTTGCTAATAAAGTAAACATGGCTATAAAAGCTATCCATTGTCCTCACAGAACCAATGCCAAGGTATAATTGTGTGTTTTGTGGCCAATGTTTATTATTATTACTAATATTATTTATTTATTTATTATTATTATTGCTTTATTGTGCTATCACCTTGCACAGAATAAGATATAAATAGATCTTTCTTCTGATAGTTGATTTATAGTTTTACATCTTTTTATGTCTTTATAAAACGATTTGTGGACTGAGGGTTGAAGCCGAAAGATCATATTTTCTGAGGATTACTATTGCTAAGTTATACCTGCAGCACTTTTGTCTATATATATTTTTTTCACTTGGAATTTTGTTTCATTTGAAACTTGGTTTAGACTGAGTTTGGTAATGATGTTCCAAACTTAATAAAAATAATTTCCAGAAACCCATTAAAGTGTCCCAGCTTATTTTCAGAAAAACCAACTCATTTGCTGGTTTATGACCACAGATACTTAAAACTTATTTGCATCCACACATCCCAATTATAAGTAACAGGGGATGAGAAAATTAATGAGAGTCATTTATTTTATGATGACATGAAATAGAATATTCTAAGGGCTTACGGCTTTTAGGACTTGAAGAAAATTAATGATTTTTCTTAAAACACAAAGTTATTTATTAATTCTGAGGCTTAGAAGAATGTAGTTTAATCTTCATGAACAAGGAGATGCAGCTAATCTTGTATTTATATATCAGAGTTAGCCATTTATTTGTAGAGGATTTCCTACTCCATCATCCTGGTGCTGAATTTGTGCTTTAATCATATGTCTAGCAGACATTAATGATGTCTTTTATAGGTATACCACTGATGAAAACAAAATAATACAGAATAAAATGTCCACCTGATACATTTAATAGGTTTTAATAACTATATTACAAATATTTAATTTGTTCTCATTAAGCAATAAAGTTTCATTAAAAATGCCTCCTATCTTCTGAACATTTCATTGATATAAAACTGTAGGAAATTTATTGAAGAAAACTACAAGAAAAAATTTGGATCTTTCTTAGTCTTCTTGTATAGTTACCATCTCTTCTCTCTTTTTTTTTTCTCTGTTTTGTTATGTATACTCTCCAACCCTTAGTTCCAGATGGGAACACATGAAAATTTAGGTGTTCACTAGGTAAAATATGAACAATGTCATGTAATTAAAATAACAGTGTTGATGTTAACATAATTAGAAAGCAAGATTTTGAATGTTATTCTCACAAAAAATAAGAAATATTTTATAAGACATATTTATTAGTTGTTTTAGATTTGTTTTAAACACTATAGACATGTCAAGCCATCAGCCTGTGCCCTATAGATGTTTACAATTAAAATATATTAATAATACTAATTCAAAATTTTTTTATAATTTTATGAAAACTGGTACAGTTTCACAATGATTATTCAATAGTTAAAAAGTGAAATTATGAAATTTTCAGGTAAATTGCCATAGCTAGAAGACCATCTTATTAAGTTAGGTAACACCAGACACAAAATGACAAACACGTTTTCTATTATATTTTGATATTAGCTTTTCAGCATTCTAAATGTCTGCAACAATCTGTAGACCCTCAGGCATTATGCATCAAGTCAGTTACAGTGAGGGGGTGACTCTCTCAAGCCAGTGGAAACATCATAGACTATTATGAATAAACAGTGCATAGACAGTGGGAAGATTGAATGGGAATGGAGAACAAAGAGAAGGAATATAGGGATGGGCAACTAATACTAAGGAATATTTAAAGATCGTTTAAAGGATCATATGGAAACTTACTGCAGTAGAAGCTTCACTAAATATATGCAATAATGAAAGAAATCAAACTGTAGTGACCAAGTGGGGACACACTTTCCCAGTTAGACATCTTCTGCTACTAAGTGAAAACTTCAATGGCAAGAATGGATTACATCTAGGTGAGTCATTGGCCGAAGGATTCCCATTGTAAATCATCAAACAATTCAAGATAGTGCAAGACTACTGGTTGCTCCTCACAGGCTGATGATAAAGTCCTAAGGTTGAGAACAATACCTACATTTTCTTGAACATGGAGAAGCTGACACTGTGCCTAACTAGAGAATACATACAAACTGATTAGTGTGCAGGGTACTGGAAGATAGTCCTCATGCTACCAGAGGAGAAATAGAACCACCAACCCAGCTGCAAACTCTTTCATCTACAATGGTGACTTCCTACAACAATGATGCTACAATAGGGGCACAAATGTGGGACATTTGTGGAATGGAACACAAGCCCGATACTGCTCTGGTGGCCATGAAACTGAAATTAGGTATGGCCCAGAGTAAAATCAAGTATTATTATTCAGCTGAAGGAGCTTTGCAATAAAATGGCTCCTCTGGAAATTCTGTTATACTCATAGATCAGTACCTCAGTCAATCATCAGCACAAAAAAGGAGAATGAATAACATGCAAAAGGTGAGAGATTTTTGGAACTCTCAGTCTTAAATGGCATATTTTCATCAAAACCGACCGGGTACAGAGCTCAGAAAGGTATACAGAAGAGGATGCGTAAATATTCTAAGAGCCAGAAGAGATGTTTGACTCTAAGGAACAGTGTCATTCAGCCACAAATGTAATAATGAACATAATGAACTCACAAAGACTATGGCAACATGCACAGGGTATATACCAGTTCAATCCAGATAGGAAACAGAAATAAGAAGGGGAAATGGACATAGGCACTTATCTCAACTAAGAAGGAATCTGAATTTGAGACCTGTTTGCAGAGGAAATATTAGTTTTATCCACTGGAGTCTCATGGGGTTTATTAATGACACTTCAGGGTATACCCCATGCCTAGAAGCAGATGGTGAAGAAAAAATGAACTCAATGGTATTTTTGTAGACTTTTTGTCTCATAATGCATTCTTTGGGCAGTGTTATCTTTTTGATCTGTATATAATGCTTTCAAATTTTGTGGTTTTGGTGTGTGTGTGTGTGTGTGTGTGTGTGTGAGAGAGAGAGAGAGAGAGAGNNNGAGAGAGAGAGAGAGAGAGAGAGAGAGAGAATTTTCGTGGTGTTTTTTTGTTCTAAGTTGTTTGTTTTTGTGTACTATTTTTAGTAAGAAAATTAAAAAAGGCATGATGTTGGGCGAGTGGGGAAGTAGCAAGAAACTAGGAGAAGTTGTGGGAAGGGAAAAGTATGATTAAAATTATTTTTAATTAAAAATGAAATAAAATTTTAACAGCACTTACCAATTTGTTTTTATGTTTATAACAAATCACATCCATAACAAAATGTGGTATATATGTTATGCATGCTGGTGTACAGGTATACACTGCAGTCTGACAATGGGTGTCATGATTTATGACTCTATACCTTATTCCTTTGAGACAAGAACTGCCAATGAAACTAGAGCGAGTCCCAAAGCCAGAAACCGAAGGGATACTTTTATCTCCAACACTCATCCAAAGTCCCGGGATGACAGAAAATGCTTTTTATTCAATCAACTTTCCATTCTGTATCTGTTTTATTTTTAATTTTGAGATTATAATGTAAATTACAACACTTTGATGTATAATATAAATTACTTCCCTTTTATATTAATACCCTCCCTTATACCCTTCCCTTTTCAAATTTAAAAACTCTTTTTGTTGTTATTTGTTATTGCATGCATATATGTAACTGTATGTATAAGTTTATTTCTAAATTTAACATTCTCAAACTTTTTAATGTTACATGTATGTGTGTTTTCAAGGATGATCATTTAGAACTGGACAACAAATTGTTATTGTGTGGGGTTAAGGTCTCATGGATTTTTCTTGTCAAGCTGGTCTAACACATTGGTGTCATCCTTGATCAGCTCACGTTTGGGTAGTCATTGGTAGGACTTGATTGGTATAGCTTCTAACATGAGTAGAGGACATTCTCATAACAAACTCCCTGACCTGCTGGCTCTTAGAATCTTTCTGTCCTCTCTTCCACAATGATCCCTAAGTATTGGGTCTGAGAATGTTTTATAGATATATTACTTGGGATGGGCTCCACAACTTTGCATTTTTATTGCTTGTGGTTTTCTGTAGTGGTGTTTGTCTGGAAATCATACTACTAAATATTTTCCTAAAGGAAAAAGTAGGTATAATCAAAGGAATTCTGTGTACAAATACAGACACAATTTTAATAATTTCATATAATTTTAAATATTTTTTTAATCTGGACTGATGGTATTTAAACAACGAGCCATATATGACCAAACAAAAACCCAGCTAACATACAGCAGAATCCCTATTTTCAGTTGTTGGACATTGCTGTTCAGGAGACTATATGTTTACAGACTATTTTTCTTGCCTTGGTCTTTATTGCTGAAGACACCATTTAATTCAGAAACAGGGCCATGTGACACATGAACTCAAACTGACCAGATTATCACAGGCTATGTTTTCAAGTTATCAAAAGTCAACATGAACACTTCCAAAGGAGAGAGTCATTCAACAGTAACAACTCTTCTGGTATCTATGAACCACACTGATGAAGAGCATGGCATGCTAACACCAAGGGTACCATAGTGACATATACTTTAAGTAACCAACAGTTCTGTATTTGGACTGGAGTCCCACTTCATAAGGGTAAAACACTGCTGTATAGGAAACCTAACTAACCACTCAGTGTTAGAGAAGTCCTTGGTATTGGAGGAGAAGCTGAGGTCAGTAATTTATTAAAGCAACATAATCTCTAACAATCTATAAGAAGAGTCTTTTTACCTATGGATAATTGGAGTCGTTCCTCTTCTTTTGCAACAGTTAGGATGAACTCTGATCTCAATGCTTCGATTTCAAGAGTTTTTACTGGATAAGTCGTTTCTCCAGTCCATATAGCTTTTCTTGTTTTGTTTTTGAGGAAGACATTTACAGCACAAAACTTTAAAGAAGCCTCTATTAATGTCTCAATGAAAAAAATCCCTTTCCAAAACAAATGATTATTTGTGAACAATAAATCTGTTGGATACAGAATGACACAAGGTCCTGGTGCTGCTACCAGGAGGGCAGATGGCTAGATAAGAATTTGCTTCAGAATTGTTGTTCCCTGAGGAGCCCAAGATACAAATTCTGTAGAAAGACTCCTCATGAAATCCAACTAAGATGGGATATTTTGGCACCCCAACGGACGGAATGGCCAAGACGAAGCCGTGAATTAGCTCACAGCACTAGATCTTCCAACAGTGGATATTGGTGTTGGAGCAAGCTGTATGATTGTGACTTTCAGAGGACTTCATAGATGTCCTATTCCATCTTTCCTTGGTATGGTAATTGAAGCAGCATTAAAAGTACATTATCTCTTTGTCTCTGTCTCCTTCTTTCTCTTTTCTCTCCCATCATACACTCTCATAGAGAAACAGGTGCATACTTGTACACATTTACCTCCTAAGCTTTGCATTAAGCATATATTTCTAAGACTTCCTTGATACACAGTAGAAGATATCAACAAAATAGTAACAAATAGAAATATGTCAGCTTCAATAGAGGGACTTACAGAATAATCCAATATACAAACACATAAAGATTTAAATCATTGTATAATCGATATTTTCCAATAACCTTAGCAAGAAAATCAGAATAAGAACAGGAAAAATTCTAAGTGCTTATCTGAGGAATCCTTATCATCTCTATCTCACCTTTCCCATGCCTAAGGGTAAGTCAAGTCAGTTTAAAGGTCAAGGGACAGAAGACAGACTCATATCTCATTACTGCAATCTACAGCAATCTTTGTTTCTCACTAGGATGTCAATCCATCATCTTTAACTGTGCTGCTCTCTGCTACAGACCTTCCAGGTTTGATATTTACTTTGACCTAAGTTTTTAGCTATTGAACTCTGCACACACTTTCCTTTAAACTTATGTTCCCCTGGTTATGATAATTTTAGAGTGTTTTCCAAGTAACTGAACTTTTGGTCTAGGTCTAGAAATACTTTTTCCTTTACAACTGCAGAGGAACATGTCTAAAATGTTGGGCCATGTTGTGAGATACTCTTGAAAGTAATATGAGAGAACACTTGAAAATATACTTTTATTTTCAATTATGAGTGTTTTGTATAGCAAATCTAAATAATAAACATAGTTGCTTGTGCAGTTTACCAAATTAATACATGGTCTTAAGTGTTATTAATTAGTTAGGTTGCTTTATGTTAGTATAGTATAATACAAGCTTAAACCCAAAGGAAAATTATTTTTTTTTACATTTTCCTTACAATGTCTTTATTATATGTAAACTTGCACTGGTAGATATCTGCAAAAGTTCATAATAGAATTAAAGATGGTTTTGGCATAATAATAGCTGTAATGTATTATTAATAAACACATTTTGAGGTTCAAAGAAAACCAAACATCTAGGAGGAAATCCACAAATTCCTAGTAGTGTCACAGAATATGATGATTACTTCAGGTAAAATGTGGTTGAGATGAATAAAAGGGCATCACAGTGTGACCTAAGAAAAAAGAAAAACCACTCTAGGGAGACAAAAGCAACTGCCATAGTGCGCTAAGGCTGTGCCCACTAACTGACTCCATTTAGGAGCAGACAATGATCCCTCTTTGCTTTGAATCAATCAAATACAAAGGATGCTGAGAAATGCAGTATTGTGCTATAGAGATGCAGTTTTCCATTTAAATGTTCGTTAGAAAATACTTCTTATACTTGTCATCAAAATTCCCTGGTTCCTACCAAAGACAATATAACTACCACTGATGATATATGGAGAATTATCTACAGAAGGAGTTATAGTGGAAACATTACTATAATGTTTGCTTCCACACCACACTGAAGCAAACGCATACTTAGGAATTGTTAAGCATATGATAATGGGACCTTTCCCTGGTCTTCAGTCGGCCTGACTTATCAGCACAGCAGTTTCAGGATGACACAGTGGAGTAGTATTTCCTGGCCAGAATTCACAGTCTCCTCCTCACTTTGTGAAACACGTAAAAGAAAGAGCCATTTTCTGTTATTGTCTCAGCATAAGTAGGAAACATGAGTAATTCACCAACGAGGAATTCTCCTTTCAAATTATAGCACCCTATTTTTCTTCATAAAAGTATTTATTTATTTTTTATCTTCCAGTACAGAATCTATTTATATAACTTTTATTTTTGAGATTATAATATAATCATGTAATTTACAGTTTCTTTCCCTCCCTTCAAACACTTAACATGCCCCTCTTGACCTCTCTTAAATTCATATTCTGATTTTTATTAGTAATTGTTACACACAAAAAGGAGTATGTACATACACTGAATATATGTAAATATACATATATATTCATAAATATAACCTGCTCAATTGTGCAATGTTAATTGTATGTATGTTTTGGGGGCTGATCATTTGATATTAGATAGCTAGTTGATATATTCTTCCACGGAGGAGACCATTTCGCCCACTCTCAGCATTTTCTACATACATACATATATATAATATTTAACCTATAATTACTATATATAATGTTTTTAACAATATATCTTGTATGTATGTGTATATACATATATAAATATGCATGTATTAAAAATACATATGGGATGGATATTAAAAAGAATCTTTCAAAGATTCTGAGCCTCTTTTCCAATATTCACTTTCATAAGAATTCATTTGCTGAACAAAATTTTAAAATAATCCCTGAAATTTTTATTTTCTATCAGATTTGTTTTCAATAATTCTTAATCCTTTTTATTCAATCTTAAAACACAAATTAATAACTTTCATATATATATATATCTGGAACACTGTTAAAAAGAACTTAACAGGCATAGGTAAATAAGTGAAACATTAATCATATGGACTAAGTAATGAGAAATATAATGTATTGAGTTGTGAAAGCCTCTTCTGAGCAAAAAAGTTTTACCTTAAGTTATACAAGTTTATTAGTAAAAAGATATTTGTATAGTTTATTTAGGATAATTTTGAATTTGTAATTTTCATGAAGGCAATGATTGAGTTGAATAAGTAATTAGAAATTGAAAATGATGTGCTAATATTTATTTGCATACTTTCATCATCTATATTGGAGAAAGAAAATTTGGCATGGTGACTTATAAACACTATTTTATTGGGCACTGATTCTTAATATTTAGAAATGATAACTGCCAAACCTACCAGCATCTTCAGATGCTTGAACCTTCTTTCTTAGTAAACAATATTTTGTTTAATTTTCACAAAATTATAATGGAGTTATTATCACTGTTTTTCAGATAATTTGGTGTGATTATTCAGTTATATTTGTCAAGGTTATTCAGCTAATCAGTTAATCCCTGATAAAGGGATTTCATACTAGTCTTTGTTTCCAACCAATAGCCTTTTATATCTTTGCTGATATATAAATTAACTTGTAAATGTTAGATTAAAACTGCAACTTTCTAGAAGAGCGAGACTTCACTTATTCACCTAGCTTTTGGATGCAATTTTATGGGCAGCTCTAGTTGTGTATTTTGGAAAGGTAGATACTGCACTCAGTCTTGAGAGACCTTGGCATTCTAGAATTAAGGTTCCTTAAAGTTACTCAAACAGATTATCATGGCAGCCAGATTGACCATATCTAAAATCAACTAAAACCTAAACTCCTGGACACTCATTTAAGGGACCTTTATGACCAGAATGACTGAAGTCAAAAGATTCCCCCTCTCCCCCAAAGGCTTAAGAGTCCTTTTGGTATATATCACAATGGAAGAAGGATATTTATTTCATTTATTTAGTTATTTATTTTCCAGCATATTTTTTTCATTATTTGGGAGTTTCACATGATGCACCCCAGTCACACTCAATTTCTGGTTCTCCCATGTTCTGGCCCTCTCACCTTTGTAACCTCCTCCACCCCCCCACCCCCTCAAAAAGAAGGAAATAACCTAGCAAACTGTTTGAGATGCAATGGCTGTAATAGAAAACAATAGTAATGTTGTTAGACAGTGTTCATTAATCATCAACTGTGTATTAAATAATGTTAAACATTAAATACATTAGATGAATTGGTACTACAGGTACCAATTCACTTAGGAAATACAGTGCCAGATATGTACAACCTTGAGGTGAGAACATCTGCCATTAACTTTGGTATTATTCCTAAGACTCTTTCCCATTAACAATTGCTTCACTATTTGAAAAGACACCATTTTGTGGTTATATCTATTCCCATGTTGCTTTATGCTAGTCTTGTACCTTCTTTTTTTCTTACTTCTTTTTATTGTTTTTTATTAAAAATCTCCACCTCCTCCCCTCCTCCCATTTCCCTCCCCTTCCCCCTACCTCTCCAGTCCTAAGAGCAGTCAGGGTTCCCTGCCTTGTGGGAAGTTCAAGGTCCTCCCCCCTCCA
>LOEQ01005532.1:68592-82179 GCA_001685075.1 Bramus lutescens | reverse complement strand
ACAATTTGTGTGTTGTTATTTTTGGGTATAAGCTAGCCATGCGGGAGCCAGCCGGACAAAAAGCAGGCCAGGCCCGCTCCCCTTTCACTACAGAAATTGGAAGTTCTAAAATTTGAAAGCAAGAACTATGTGTTATAATCATATGAAATTATACATAAAGCTGAAGAAAATGGAAATATGCTCATTTAAATCCAGATTTTACATTGCCCTTTAGGGAACTTGTCATGTGTATTATTTTATCCCCAGGTTCTATGCTAACAAATCTGTAAAATATAACCTCTTTATTGCATATTATTGTGATTACAAGTTATATTGCATTTTAAAAATGAAACAACGGAGAATGTTTGTAGCATGGATTGAAGAACCACAAAAATTGTCTAAGGATCCATCTCAGTGGCAGTACATTTGAATAACAGTGTAAGGCCTGTGGCTCAATCCGTATTACAGCAGAATAAATATATTACTGAGGAAACATTAGTACATTAAACAAATACTATCTCTTAAACAATGTAAATAAAGTCAAAGCTGTGCAAGATAACTTTTTCTGCATGATAACAATTACCCAATGACTTGTATAACTTAAAAACATCTATCTAAAAAAAAAGCCTGATCATAATGATACCATAATCCTTAAAGGATTTGGACGTGTCATATTTTTGGCTCTATGGTATTCATCAAGCCAACGACTTCACAGCTTGTTCAGTATGGAAATTTGCACCCTGTAGTGGCATTTCAATTGTATTTTAATAAATAAAGACTCCTTGAAGATATGAGAGTGAAACAGTCAGTCTTACAGACCAGGTTATGGTAACACACATCTTTAATATCAGTAGTCATAATTACAGGCACCTTTAATCCCAGTATCCATACTGGTTGCCATAGAAATTGGGAGGTGCATGCCTTTAATGGAGGTGGTGTATGCCTTTAATCCCAGCACTAGAGAGGATTATAAAATTGGAGGAAACAGCTTTCAACAGACAGTCTTATTCTGAGATTCCGGGAGGCAGGATTGCCATTTTCAGACTGAGCTTAAGGTAAGAGCAAGTGGCAGACTGTTTTGCTTAATGGATCTTCAGGTTGAACCCCAATTTCTCTCTCTGATCTTTTATTAATCAAGCATTAGCACCCTAGTGGACACTGGAAGAGTAAAAATGGATAAGAAGTCTCAAAATCACTATACTCTGAATGACTAGTAATTGATCCAGCTGACCACAAATAGTAAGATCCAGTCAGCTTTACTTCAGTAGTTTTCCTTGAGTTATTTTCTGAGAAATAAATCCCAATTCCTCTAAAGTTTCTTACAACTGATCAAGAGTAATTGTTCAACAACACAGCAGATTAATGTGGCAATAACAATTGAGAATACTAACATGCTAATCAAAAATAAAAAGGAAAACACATACACAAAATGATCATAGATGACTCTTAAAAGGTTGGAAAATTGCTCAGCAATTAAAAACATGCATTAGTCTTTATTAAGATTTATTTATTTATTATTTAAGAAGTATGGCCTTTGAAGGTTATATGTACTACTAGTTTCCATTTGGATCTCTCTTTCCTCTTGTTCTTGTTCATTCTTCTCTCATACACTACATCTGGATGACAATTTCTCCTCCCTCTACTCATCTCAGTTCCCCTCGGTTTTTTTTCTCCATCTTTGAAGATATGACCATCTTGCGTCACATGACCTCCAAACCAAGCAGGTGCATCATAATTGACTTAAATTCTTGAAACTGTAAGCTAAAACAAATCTGAATTCTCTAAAGTTGTTCTTTCAGGTGTTTCTTAGAGCAAGGACAAACATACCTAACAATGCCGATGCTGTGAGGTGGGGCTGATGTTATGATAAGCCTGACCAGACAGTTTGAAAACATTTGATCTGGTTACAGGAAAGTCTCTAGTGGGTGTGTGGTCAGCCTCGCTGGAGTTTGGAAGAGCAGAGCATCAAGAGGTGGACTAACAATAAATAAAACAGGTTGCCCTGTTTTAAAGGTGAACAAGGAATCCATCAGAAACTGTACAGGGGAACTTTTGTGATATATTCGGTCAAAATCTCTGTCTAGGCTTTCTCCTGTCCTAAAAAATTTAGGTGACAATGAACTTTACTTGGGAGATGAAATTTCAAAGTAAAATAGTCATCAAGTTATGGCATTGTTATTACCCCCTGATGGGAGCCAGGTTTATCTTAGAATAAAGGAAAAAACTGGGAAAAATAATGCTATGAAAATTTTTAGTTTCAGAGCACCTTCTAAAGCCACAGACAAGCTGAGAGTGGGTTCAATAGCCACTACTACCAGAAAAAAAAATAAGTAAATTGATTGTAAATTAATGGCTGTTAAAATACAAAATAATGACATTGATATATACTCACTGATATTTCTTATTAACTTATTATAGCTCAAATAAATTAGCACTTAATTTCTGGCCATTATGCTTATCATTTTATTTGGTATCTTCTCCTTTAATTCTTAGACCTTTGTTAATATAATGTTCCCATTTCATAGAATATATATATATACAAGCACAAATGTTTGTCTTCACTAATATATATATGCTACAGATAATACATGTTATGTAGATAATATGTATTATATAGATATATAGATAATACATATCTATATATACATATTGGTAACATGCCATATACATAATATATTATATAGATATTATATAGATATGTTATCTATAATTTATATATATATGTTAGTGAAGATAAATATTTGTTTGAGATCTTAGAAAAGGTTTCACCAATATAGAAACTAAGATCAATTCATTGCTAGGCAAATACTTGATTTACTAATTCATAGTTTACTCTTCTTATTTAATGCTGAAAAGAAAGGAAATTTTTAGTCACACAGATGAAGTAGGATTTTGTTGATTATCAAATCCTTTATCAAATAATTATAATAGAAGTCAATTTTCAGTATTACTACTGTGAACTTCATTCATCTTATTATTCATGAGTCAAATTGGATCAGGTTATCTCCTTCAAGGAGTTATCTCCTTTTAAAATGTGTTTGCAGATAATAGATAATACTAGGAAACAACAATAATAAGCATTATGCAAATGACAAATCAAAAAAATCCTTAAGCAAACAGTCAGTAGAAGTGTGGTAAACAAAGGAAAAGCAATCAGGAGTGGGAAAAGCCCACTCACACAGACAGATGAGGTAACAAAGGGTTGATGGGATTTTCTTTGCTAAAGTGGCTTTTTTTGTGCCCACATGACAGGGAGGAGAGTTGTGATGTTCATTACAAAAAACATTTGTTGTGAATTTTGGGCAACCATCCCTTAATGATTTTTTCCTTCTTCCAAATTATTCCTATGTAGCATTTTATGTTACTTTTATATAGTTTGTTTATTTTGTATTTCTTTTATTCAGGACCAACCAAAAATAGAAGCTAGAATTTTAGGGATAAATATAAAGAAAAATTCTTTCAAACTTGTATTTGGATAAGGATTCAAACAGAAGCAGTGTTAAGGGCAGTTCAGGTATTCATTCTCTAACATGGGAACCTTCCTTTATTGTTCTCACTGTGCTTTTTCACTGAAAATCAATGCATTTTATTATGTCTATATTAGATAAATTATCATAAATAAGTAACATTTCATTGTTTTTATTTTACTGATATTATTCTTTTGATATGAAGTATTACTACTTTACAGTCTGAGTTATTTAGGTTTTTTTTTTCTGTTGCTGTTCTTATTCTGTTAGAACATTAGCTTCAGGTAACCTCAGCCTTTCAGGAAGTCTCTGTAATGAGCAATCCTAACCCTCTGACCTTGAGAAATCCTCCAAATATCTGCTTTAAAGAATTTTATAGTATTATTGTTCTTTGCTTGGCTATGCCAAAAGGATAATTCATTCTTAGCAATTTGAAGCAGACTGTGTATCTCCTAAATCAGATAAAGTTCATACCAGAGTATGTCTACAAACTAAGCTGCTGTAGCTTACTTCCAACATCATTGTTAGTTGTCTTGAATTTCATTCCTAACATTTCGAAAGTAGGAATAGCACTGTCAAATATAAATTCAAAATAAATAAGGAATTTGCATTCTTACCTATCTTTTGTGGGTGAATTTTTAACCACATTTGAAGCTTTTAAATCTGTTAGAAGGTCAGTTTCCATCAGAACGTAGCACTGTAGCTCAACTATCAAGGCTCAAAGCCAGTGCTCTGCTGAAGATTCCAAGAAAACTTGGTCAACAGGGCTGGCAAGGCCATGGCTGGCTGTTGCATTCTGAAGGTTTTTCTCCTCTCATTTACACCATTCAGACCAATTATGTTAATTGTATACGTTAACATAATAACAATCGGCCATACTATCCAAGTGAAACAGTTTAACACTAAGTGGGAAATATTATAGCCAGAGTACGAAACACTCACAAAGAGGGAATGAATTTTCTTTTCAAGGTGTTTGGGAATGAACAGATTACTCTGCAGTGAAGAGCACACACTGGTCTTACAAAGAACAGGAATGTGGATCCCATTAACCATGTCATGTGACTCACAGCTGCTTACAACTCTAGGTCCAGAGGGATCCGAAGTCCCTGGTCACCAGCATGCATATACATATACCATGCACAAAAATAATTTAAAAAATCATTAATAATAAGATATCAAGGGTTATAAAATATATGTTAAATGAAAATAAGCACATCCTAGAAAATATACTGTACTAGGGAATCAAGGAAAAATAGTCCCTTATTAAGAGTTTTGACAGTTTATATAATTAAAAGAAAGTAATAATTATAGGCACACCAATGCACACTGCAGTCATACAGGGCTTAATCATAGTTAATAAATTTGCTATTTATAACTCACTAGTTGCATGTTGAAACTTAAAATCAATACTGGTGTATGGATCATTAAGGGAATACTAAAATCATGAGTCAAAATAGATCTGGAGAGAGAGAAGCCATTAACTGCAATTACGTTACTAAATTCCTCAGTTTCAAAGCCATATTTCTTGCCCATCACTGTAGTTTTAATACCTTGATATTTTCCCCTCCATTGCCTTAGTAATCCTGGTGCTATATCCTAGCATGAATGCAAAGCCCTCACCAATAGAGTGACTGATCTTACCAGAGCCTCTTCCTGTGATGTTGACAGACAAGCTATCTAATTATTTNTACTAAAATCATGAGTCAAAATAGATCTGGAGAGAGAGAAGCCATTAACTGCAACTACGTTACTAAATTCCTCAGTTTCAAGCCATATTTCTTGACCATCACTGTACTTTTAATACCTTGATATTTTCCCCTTCATTGCCTTAGTAATCCTGGTGCTATATCCTAGCATGAATGCAAAGCCCTCACCAATAGAGTGACTGATCTTACCAGAGCCTCTTCCTGTGATGTTGACAGACAAGCTATCTAATTATTTCCCTGTGTGCTTAGTCCACGTAAAGTGTCGTAATTAAATGTGTCAGCAATATTGTTAAGGAGTATGTAAGCCATCTCTTTGCTTAACATTTTATAATTGTTTTGACTAAACAACAGCGAATACTTCGGATATGGAGAAGAGGAGGGAGAAATAGGGAGAGAAATATGACAGAATTACATCACAGTGCTATGAAGAAACACATTCTTCTATACATTGTATATGTGCTAATAACAATAAAGAAAAACTTAGATCACATTTATTTTTCTTCCATGTCCTATAACCTATCTTTATTGGCCATTACTATAATTTTGTGTCTATGTCATTTTTGAGAGAGAGAAAGTTTCAAAGTTTGTCCCCTTTTAAAACTTCGACATTTTGTTTACACCACAAACCAAACTCATATATTTCAGTTTATAAACTTATTATAGTTAAGAATTTAAGCTGGGAGCCCAGGTACTAAAAGTAATATCTCTCAGACAATTTTCTATGATGATATTAGCCTTGAATGCAAAATGTAAAAGTTCATTAGGCTAAACTTTTCAAGAAAACATAGCTAGATTTGGAGTTTGGGGGGAATACTACAAACACCGATATTTTGGCTTAAAGGTGGCATTATATAACCACCAAAATATAAACAACAATAGAATATTATGTGTCTGTTTTGAGAAGTTATTATGAATGGCAAAGAAGGTTCGTCCAACAGGTTTATTCATTTACACATGAAAACAAATCCTGTGAACATGAAGATAATTTACATCAGCTATGAAATATATCTATTCTACATATAATATACTTAATTTGGTTAAGATAGATCTTGTCTTCATTATGAATTTTGTTTTCTACTATCCAGGCTAAATAATTTGCATTTTAATGCCTTATAAAAATAAACTTATTATATTTTTATGTTTCAGCATATGTAGATATTGATTTCATTCAAAATTACCTTGGTAAGCCCATAAACAAATCCTCTTGAAACTCAATTTATCACTGATTTTTAAAAACCGAAACAGTATGATTTTTGCCACTATTCAAAACTACTGAAGACTATCCCATGTTCAAGATTCCATTGCCTTTGTTTTTGGTCTTGCATTGTGTTTATTTGAGACCAATTTTCCATTGCATTAAGAGTGAGATTTCCCCTTTTCCTATTCCCCCTTCATTAACTAATTTATGGTGCAACTCCATTGAGTAGATTTCAAATGATTTCTTTCTTACCAAGCTCCTTCTTCAAGTCTATTGCACCAAGCAACCTATTCTTGAGCAGACCAGAGAAAGAATATCTTAAGAAAAAAGACAAAATGTAACCGTAAAGTGGAATTGCTCTATTGTTAGTGGTGCAGAGGACACAGGCACTTTTAACATAAGCATGTCATAACAGCACTGTTCAGATTAAATCTGTCACTAGTATACAAGGTGATAATGAATATAGATGATAAAAGCCAAAAGCAATGCTGCTGGTAAATATTTCATGCAGTGATGCAGTATGTGAAAGACATAATGTCTCTTCAACAACAAATAAAGAATATCCTCTTTAGGCAGAGAGCAAAGACACTTAAGTTCAACACAAGGTATAAATGTAAGGGATTACAGAGACATATAAAGTTTTCAATGACAAAAGTAAAGCTCTTCCCTGTATAGAAGAGCAATCTTGAGAAGCACACTCGGAAAGCTCAGTGGAGAAACCCTGAACCTTGGGAAACTCATGGATGATGAACTCTGTAGACACCATATCCTCTACTTTTCCCCTTAGTGCCAAGTTTTTATAATTGTTATGTGAGAAGGAAAGGCCTTTTCTTTTTGGAGAGCAAATGTTCTTCCATCAAGGTGTACCACCATCTCTCTTAGTTGCAAGCCAAAAGGAGCTTCAACCAAACTGACTAGAGAAATGTTACATAGAGAAAAAATGGTTGTTGAACTCTATGGAGTAACTGATGATAGTTGGCAGGAAAGTATTAAAGAATTTTTTCCATATGTAGAAGAAATTCAGGTTAACAGAGGACAATTCATACCATTTAAAAGGATACTTATTGTTATTAGAAAACAACCTTCCTCAAGACCCAGTAATACCACTTTTGGGTGCATATCCATAGGATGCTCAATCGTGCCACAAGGACATGTGCTCAACTATGTTCATAGCAGCTTTGTTTGTCATAGCCAGAATCTGGAAACAACCTAAATGCCCCTTGACCAAAGAATAGATGCAGAAAATGTGGTACATTTACACAATGGAGTACCACATAGCAGAAAAAATAATGACATCTTTAATTTGGAGGCAAATGGATGGAGCTAGAAAACATCATATTAAGTGAGGTAACCCAGATTCAGAAATACAATTATCATATGTACTCATTCATACGTGGTTTTTAAACATAAAGCAAATAAAACCATCCCACAAATCACAATCCCAGAGAACCTAGACAACAATGAGGACCCTAAGAGAGATATACATGGATCTAATGTACATGTGTAGCAGAAAAAGACAAGATCTCCTGAGTAAATTGGGAGCATGGGGACCTTGGGNGACTGCTTTATAGTTTATATTAGAGGCAGTCTTAGAGGCAATAATGGGCAAGTGTCTAAACAAGAACTCAGATAGTTATATGCCCATCTATCTTCTTTATTACCAAAAGAATATTGATCCAAGACATACTCTACAATCTTAGTTATCCCTCCTTTTATTTTCTCCACCAACCCCACCCTATTAACCCTTCTTGTTCCTCTTTCTCACTTTATATCAATGTATTCTATCTTTCTTTCTTTGTATACAACAACCCCACAGTCCCTTATTAATTTACTAATTCTCCATGGATATTCCTAATAAAATACAGATGTCTAAGGATTCAACATTTGAATTCACAACACTTGACATATGTCTTTAAGGTCGTGGATTAACTCACTCAGAAAGATTAGTTTCAGTTCTGCTCATTTACCTTCAAATTTAATAATTTCCTTTTTGAACCCAGGAACTGAGTACTTTTTTAATTTGTAAGGTTTTATTTTTGTATATGTGCTAGATCTTATGAACTGCAGACAATGCTTTATGTCATTTTGTTGGTTTGTAAAGGCTAAGAAGTATGTGAGATTTGGGTGGTGATATTTCCTTTTGAAAACTACAATTCCAAAATTAAAAAAAGAATTACGATCATTAGTGACTTTACAATGTGGTCCACTTTTTCACACTTGCAGCGGTAAGTTTGGAGTACAAGTCTACATACTTCTGCAAANCACAGTCCCTTATTAATTTACTAATTCTCCATGGATATTCCTAATAAAATACAGATGTCTAAGGATTCAACATTTGAATTCACAACACTTGACATATGTCTTTAAGGTCGTGGATTAACTCACTCAGAAAGATTAGTTTCAGTTCTGCTCATTTACCTTCAAATTTAATAATTTCCTTTTTGAACCCAGGAACTGAGTACTTTTTTAATTTGTAAGGTTTTATTTTTGTATATGTGCTAGATCTTATGAACTGCAGACAATGCTTTATGTCATTTTGTTGGTTTGTAAAGGCTAAGAAGTATGTGAGATTTGGGTGGTGATATTTCCTTTTGAAAACTACAATTCCAAAATTAAAAAAAGAATTACGATCATTAGTGACTTTACAATGTGGTCCACTTTTTCACACTTGCAGCGGTAAGTTTGGAGTACAAGTCTACATACTTCTGCAAACACAAAAGACTCGTTAAAAATACAGTCGGCAGCAAGTCCATAATACATTCAGCACTCTGGAGTGATTTATCATGCTCAAACCTCATTTTCAATATGTGACACCCATGTAGGTGTAGAACCAAATCTGACTGGGCCCTATGATGAAACCAGTACTGAGAATGGTTTTGTTGGTAACACAAAAGCTGGGGCAATGGAGTGCTGTTTGCCTTTAGCAGCAGTCTGCATGTCCTCGTACCTTCAAACTTCCAGATGGCATGAATGCTCTATCAAAGACAGGAGAATCTGTTAACATAGAGACTGAAGAGACCTTAGGTGTGAATCTGTGTGAACTGGAGTGTTGCCCCATCCGATCTAAGTATGTCCATGTACAACTTGGTAAGCACCATATTGCTTTTGTTTCTAAGTCCTCCACCAACCGACTTTGCATATTCAGCATCACAGAGGCAGATACAAACATAATCATATTCGGGCTTTGTTTCTATTTATTGATGTTTCTCAATGATTTCCCATCTCTTTTTGTCTCAGCTATAATTATACAGACCTAGAATTATTCAAATGTTTTCTATTTTCATGATTAACTTTGATTAGTTAACAATAACAATGTAAGTCTTTAATCCTCAAATTGCTTAAAAACATGAGGAGGATTTTGAATTATTTTAACTTGTCTGGGAATATTCAGGTGACTAGTTTGGAATAGTTCTTTGGATTTTTATTAGTGTTTTTCCAGGTTATATTCTTCCATGGATTATTTACTTTGTCAATTATTATGGTTAATTTGGTGGCTATATCCTGCCTTATTTGGAATTTTGTTAGAAAATTGTCTCTTTGTGATAAGTGCCCAGTTTTGAAACTGAGTACATTATTCCATATCATGAACTTATAATATGGTGCTCAAAGGCTACAGGGAGAACTCACTATTATTCGTTTCCTAAGTAGGCGTTATATCAAACTGCCTTACAAACAGTTCTTTTTAAGGCTGTAGATTTGCACTGCTTTCTGCGCTTTTCTAAGATGCTTCCTTTTGACGTGAGCATTGCATAATATAGTCTTACAACTAACTTAGTACAAATAAGTGTCTAGGGGAACATAAATGAATACTGCATTGTCTCCCCTCGAAGTTGCAGAAAGATGATGGTGTGGGAAGAATAATGGCGTGTGAAGGAACTAATGTGAAAGTGTTTTTATTTTTCTGAACATGACAGAGCTGTCACTTGTGAAGACAAAGTAATTGTTGCTTTCATAAGACCTACACACAATCAAGTCAGTATACATTCCAAAATGGACCAAGGAGATATTTATGAGTCTTAATTCCTAGCCAAGGAATTCTTGGCATGTGATAGGTTCTCAAGTAAGGAGAGTGGATTTTCTTCGGTGGTTTGGTCACTAGTGTTCTTCCCATGCTCTACTGAATGGCCCTAAGCCCACACATACATTGTCAACTGGACTCACCAGGTTATAAAAAAAAAACTTGAAGGGATTATGAAAGAGAAAGTCTAAAAAGAGTTGAAAGAGTCAGTGATAGTTATATGCAATTAAAATAGAATATATATGAACTTATCATAGACCAAAAATTATATATAAGCAACAAAATAATAAAAGTAGCTTTATAGTTACTATAATAATAAAAGCAGTTACATATGTGTATATGTATACATAAATTGAAATGATAGATATCATAACAAAAAGAACATGAAATTTTATTTTAAGAGTATGGACTATTTTTGAAGTTAAAATATATTGCTATATGTTCCTAAATAGACTCTTCAGATAATAACAGAATTCAATAAATAACTTAGTATTTTAATACACATGAGAAAATAATACGGAAAAGCAATACAAATATACATTTCTCTAAATAGAGTCACTATTATATCTTTTTTCTGTTTGCAAATGAATCAAATGCTACTTTTTCCTTGTCCTTACTTAGGCCACTGGAAATTTGAAACTATAAAACAATAGCAAGTTGTAAAGAAGTAAAATGTGCATTTTCCCTATGACAGTCAAAAGCTATAAACTCATACTGAAAAACATATTAAGGTATAATATCCTTATGTCTCTAACCTGAAGCAGATGCTGCATAACTTACTGAAATACAAAATCCATGACAAAATGTGAAGCGATGATTTATCAACACTCTTGAGAATTTGTGATAGAAGGGTCTAGGGTATCAGCTTAACAGAGGATTTTGCTAAGACAGAAAAGCTGATTATTCTTAATATGATGTATGAGTGTCTCAAATAAAAATAACATTTGAGGCAGATTCTAGTGAATCTGAATAACTTTTTCACATTCATTTGAAATAAAATATTATGTGTTGTATGCCATTGAACAAGTCTCTTTTAGATTTCCTTTCATTTCTAGCAAACAATATTGTTTGTAATTTCTTTTGCATAGTTCGTGTTTTAATAATAACAATACTTAAACAACAAATCCTAATTGACATTCATTGCACATTCATACCAACTCTGTACTGTTAAGTCATTCCTCTATTTAGTGCCCCTCACAATACATAAGAAGGTGAGTGAAGCCTTGTTGAATAATGTTCATGTTGCTTGGATTTACTCCAATGTGTATTGGAGAGGAAAAGCAATTATCATTTTCACCCAGTTATAGACACCCCAGGGCACACAGAATGTTCAGGAGTAATTGGCTAGCACAAACTAGTTTCCATATTTTGTGCATGTTTTGCTGTTTTTATTTTTCTGACAAAAGAAAAAATGTCAAGTTTGGTGGGGAAGAATGAGAGAAGGATCTCAGAGGACTTGAGAGAAGGAAAATAATATGATTATACAATAATATAAAAAAAGAATTTATGAATTTCTCATAGACTGCTTGGGTAAACTGTACCCATGTGACTTCAAAATGAAATTTTGAGGTGAAGAATATACAGAGTGTAGGTTTCTATAGAAAATAATGTATGACTTCATAGCACACAGAACTTGTATTTCTAGTTCTGAAAGCTGTTATGTGGAATGGTCTGTTAGAAGAGATCTCCTGGCAAACTGGAGGCAGTGTGTGGGGATGGGGGATCCAGTTGGGTGGGTTGGGAGTAGGAGGGGGAGATTAATGAAAGAGATATCTTGATGGGTCATTTTAGTGTGAGGGAGAAACCTGGTACCAGGGAAACTCCCTGGGACTCACAAGTATGACCTCAGATCAGGATCCTAGAAATAGTGGAAAGGGTACCTGAACTGTCTTTCCCCTGTAATCAGATTGGTGATTACCCTAACTGTCATCATAGAAACTTCATCCAGTACCTGATGGAAGCATATGCAGAGATCCACAGCTAGGCACTGGCCTGAACTCTGCGAGTCCTCTTGAATAGAGAGATGTGGGGCTTATACATGCCGAGATGAAGGTCATGACTGTGTAACACACAGAGACAACTGACCTGAGCTAGTGGGAGCTCAAAGATTTTGGGCTGAAAGCTAGGGAGCCTGCATGGTACCTACCTCGGCATTCTGCATGTGTGTGACAGTTACATAGCTTGGTCTGTTTGTGAGGCTCCTAGTAGTGGAATCAGGACCTGTTCCTGGTGTTTGAGTTGGCTTTTATGAACCTATTTCCCATGTTGGGTTGCCTTGCCCAGTCTTGATGCAGGGGTGAAGATTTTGTCCTGCCTCAACTTCATGAACCATGCTTTGTTGACTCCCATGGGAGGCCTGCCCCTTTCTGAATCTCAGAGATAGAAGAGTGGACGGACGGGGTAGATGGAAGGTGGGGAGAGGGAATGGGAGGTGAATTGTGATTAGTTATAAAATAATTGAAAAAAATAATAGTACAAACTATAAACTTTTAAAAAGAAAACCATTTAAATAGAATGGTGATACCTCTTCATCTCTAAAATGGGATTTTTCCTCACTAGCAGTTATCTTTGCTAAAACGCTGCTTGCTGACAGTATTCATGAAAGCAAGTAACTAAAAAATAAAATACAGAGGTTAATACAATTGCTCCCACAGATATATCAGAGTCCCAAAAGTGCTTTATGCTCTGATCATTTTGAACACTGAACATTTATTGAAATTGTTAAAATGTTCTTAATCTTATTATTCATCTACAATACATAGAATTGATGTCAAGCTGAAAATTTCCAATTCAAATAGAACAAAGTGCTCTGAACCAACTATGGAAAATGCATATGAGCTCAATGAGATTGAAGTAAACAGCAGAAGTTCCACAAGGGTTTGAATGAGGTTCACAGTGTTTATATTATACCTATTTACTTAGCAGGTTTTTTTGTCGGTCTCCTGACTATGAGAATGAGTGGGATTTGACTCCTGTTCCTGCCCTTGGAACTCTTTTCCTCCTTTTGGGTTGCCATGTCCAACTTCTATGATAAGTTCCAGCTTCATCACATTATATTTTAGTTGTCAGGTTGGGTTGTTATCTCTCAGAAACATGCTCTCTTGGAAGGAGAGACAGAGAGTGGATCCAGAGGAGAGGGGAGGTGGGAAGGAACTGGGAGGAATAGAAGGAAGGTGATGTAGGAGGGTCATCTGTCTATGTGTTACTTTCATTGGTTAA
>LOEQ01005532.1:55963-68473 GCA_001685075.1 Bramus lutescens | reverse complement strand
TACAATTTGTGTGTTGTTATTTCAGGGTATAAGCTAGCCGTGCGGGAGCCAGCCGGACAAAAAGCAGGCCAGGCTTTCTCCCCTATCACTCACTACAGGAAGGGAATCTATAGTCAGAGTAAATGGTATGAGAAAGAAAATCTACGTAGATTAAAAGAAAAAAATTAATAAAGAAAAATAATAACATTGGAACATTCATTCTTAGATATACAGACATTATGTCTGTTGCAATGCCTGAATATTACACAGTCCTTATTCTAATGAATGTAGCTCATTTGCAGTATATAAAGTTATATCCAAGTACTTTAGTATATTACTTAATTTAGTTGATTTTTAATGTGAACAATACATTAGAAAATATTTTGCAAGATGTTATCATCATTATGACCCATGTCTATGGCAGGGTGCCAATGACACAGAACATATTTTCAGAGCTTCTTATATTAAAAAGTACTATTTATTTGGAAATTTCATGTTACATAATTTATTCTGATCATATTCACCTCAACACCTTTCTCCACCTCCTCTGTGACCCTCCAACACATCTCCCTCACAGTCTCATGTCTTTTATTTTTAATTAATATCCCACTAAATCCAATTAGTGCTACCTATATGTGCAAATGTGCTGAGTCATCACTGCACATGGACGATATGACATTGGCTTCCCACTAAAGACATGTCTCTACTTTGCTCAACAATCACCAACTGTTGATAGGCGATTAGGGGGCACCAGAAATCAGAAATTTAAACTTCTTCCATTATTAGGCATTTCCTGCTCATTTCTTGACTTCCTCTGTATTTATAAAAACTTTGGTTTTGATGATTCCAATTCTTGCATCTATAAGTTGATGTACCTATTTTTATTTGTTCTATATTCACAGTTATTGATACTTTGCTCTGAAGATATCTATGTTATAATACAGAACAGTTGTAGAAAATTCAACTGGTGTCTGGGTTTGGGTCCTGAGATGGGGAAGAGGCATCAACAGGAAGAAATGAATTGTCTACCCACCAGGTGATTGTCATACAAGTGAACTGCCCCAAATAGCTCCAGCCATCTTTGTTTATACAGCAAAAACAAACATGTTTTTCCACACTAACAAACAAGTTTTTCCAATCCTCCTACTTTAACTTCCCTCAAAAACAAATATGTAAATATGTTTTCTGACAAATTTTACATTAAAACTCCTTTTAAACCAAAACAATACTTATTATTATTATTAATAGTTCTGACAAATATTGAACCGGGTAGGTGATTGACATAGACATACATTTTCAAGAACAACAGTATCTTTCAAAACATATTTTCAGAAATAGGAATGATCTGCCTCTGATCCTGTCAGCATTGAATCAGGACAGCTCCCAGGGTCTGGAGTGACAACTGGCAAAACCTGAGTAGCATCATCTCCTAAAGAATTTTATGGGAAAATATTTGAGGAAAAATGGGTTTGAAGGCTTGATCATGTCTGTCCCATGCATTATTCAGAAAGTGAAACTGAAAACTATGGAGAGAATCATCAGCACTTTGAGAGCAGTTTTCAGGCTGCATAGTCCCAGCAGTCTTCTATGGCATCCAAACGTCCACTGGTCCTTTCCTAGCCCGTGGGATTTGCCTTATCTGGAGGCCCGATGGACAAGCACCCATATACCGGCTCAAAACTAGGCCAAATGGTTCCCAACAAAAGTGGTCTGTTCTAAACACATTTATATGTGAACAATGGTAAATTGAGACAAAAGATTACATGAATACACATTTGATAGAAAGAGGAGTATGGAAGTAGTCGATGGGGCAGAGAAAAGGATGCTAATATGTAAATACAGTGTTTATGTATGAAATTCTCAAAAATGTTAAAATTTTAAAATGTCATGGAGAACCAAGTTGTACAAAGGATGTAGCTCAGCATAATGAAGATAATAGATAACATATAACAGATGGAATCATGCTAAAGAGAGAAACATTTAAAGCATTTCCACTAAAATTGATAGGAACCAAGAACGATAGCTTTCTCCAGGTCTTTTGAAGTCTTAACTAGAGAAAAAAAAAGATGAGTAAAGGACATAAAGAAGATGCAAAATAAAAGGGAAAAGTCAAATTATTGCTGTTTGAAGATGACATAATTGTATAATTGGGCCCCATAGAATTTATTCAAAAATTCTTAGATCTAGTAAACACTGGATAAAATTGTAGGATACAAGATCAACATAAAAACAGTACCTTTAAACAATATTCTCTCAAAAATAATTTAAGAAAAATATTCAATTCACATTATCTCTCAAAATACAATACTGTAGAATATAGATAAATAATAGAAAGACATCCACACCAAGATGTCAAGACACTGAAAAGGGAAATTAAATATCATACTACATGTTTGAGGTTCAATTCTATGGAACTGACAGAATTAATATTGCAGAAATGGCTTCATTAAAAATTAACCAACAGTATTAATGCAATACTTCTTGTCTCCTTTAGGGTTTCTATTGCTAAAAAGGGACACCATGACCATGGCAACTCTTATAAAAGAAAAACATTGGGTGGCTTTTATTTTCAGAGATTTAGTCCATTATCATCATGGTTGGACATGACAGCATGCAGGCAGACATGGTGCTGAAGAAAGATCTATGAGTAAAGAAGAAGCCAAATCTTTCATCCACAGGTGACAAGCCGTGAACTAAGATACTGTATGTGCCCTGAGCATATTCCCACCTTCACAGTGACACATTTCCTCCAGTAAGACCATGTCTACTCCAACAAAGCCACCCCTCCTAGAAGTGTCTCTTCTAATAAGCTTGTAGGGGTAATTACATTCAAACTATCACAGCCATTAACATTATAATACCATATTGCACATATGTAGAAAAACTATCTAAGCTGTGACTTCATGCGGAGTCACAAAATGCCATGAACAATCAAAGCAAGACCAAGGAGAAAGAACACAGTTGATGCAACACAAACCAGACTCCAAATTAAAATACTAATCTATAGTGATACAATCTAGTACTGCAATAAAAGCTGGTAGGTAGAACAATGAAATAGAATAGAGGCCATGGAAATAAGCGGACGAAGCTCTACCAATCCAATTTTGATAAAGGAGTCAAAAAATATGTAGCTGGAAAAATATAAACTGGTCAACAAATGCTACTTGTAAAACTGGATATCCACCTGCAAAAGGATGAAACTACATTCACACATTTTAACGTTTCAAAAAAATTGGTAATGGATCAAAGACCTTGATGTAAAATCTAAAAAAAAAATTGAAACTACTAGCACAAAACATCATCCACACATCGGGTAAACAAGAACTCTCAGAACAGAATTTAATAGCAGAGGAACTAGTCTCTCATATAGACAGGACAACATGGAATTTAAAACCAAAGTGAAAAGAAGATATGGTGGTTTTGGGAGGAGTTTGGGGGAACATGTTAAAAATAAATTGTGTGAAAAATAATAAAAATAGTTTTGTCTAGGAAAGTAAACTGTTAATAGAGCATGAAGCCTATGAGTGGAAGAAAATCTTCACCAGTTGTACTACCGACGGGGCTCATATCCCAAATTTATAGAAAGCTACAGAAAATACCACTGTCCTTTTAGTGCTTTGGATTCTTTCAGACTTGTGCTAATTCCTTTCCTGGTGTGGGTTAGTGTGCTCCAGAATCTGAAGCTAGTTCTGGTTGTTAAGACCTGTCAGGCCTTTCCTGACTTTGTCTCCCACATCTGAGTCAATGCTGTGGATAATTTGCACTCCACGCTTGGACTCTGCAGTTGGACATTTAAAACAGGCAAACACTGGCATCAATGAGACAATAAAGTAGTATCTGTAAAAAGTAGTGTATATGCAACTTTTATAAAATGCAATACCTTCATAGATACTCAAGTTTTGAAAAGATATATTGGATATTACTGATATTTGATTTATTTGAGCTGTGTGGTACAGCTGCAAGATCTTATTGCATGAAGAAAACCTACTTACATAGGTTATATTTTTATCAAAATTAAAAATATCTTGTTCCTTTTTATTGGCATTATAAAATAATTGCAACATCCCTCTTTTTTCTTTCCTTCTTCCAAACCCTCCCCTTTCCAATCTTTTTTAAATTCTTGACCTCTTATTTCGTTATTATCAGACATATATATGTATAAACATATATATATATACATATATCTACAAATATAAATATGATAACCTTAATATGTGTGTTGTATTCCTAAATGTAACCTGCTCAGGCTAAATCTGTATAATTTTATTTTTATGCATGTTTCAGGGCTGACCGTTTGACACTGGACAACCAAAAGGCATACTCTTCACTGAGGAGGACCACACCTCCTCTCCCCAGATTTCCTCAGCTTCCTGTAGTTCTTTGCGTACGGTTGAGGCTTTTTAGGTTTTTATCTGTTCATTTTGGAATTTCCTTGTTCAGCTCATATTTGAGCAGTCATGGTGGTGAGATTTTTTTATGGGTGTCACTTCTTTAAAAGACAATGTGAAATGAAGGGAAAATATGAAAAAAAAACATGGGACAGGAGAAAAGTATTTACAAAATACATGACTGCTAGAGGACATACACAAAATATATAGAAAACTCCTAAATTCCAATCATAGCAACCCAATTACCAAACAGTTTAAATAAACAAGGAAAAGTTTCTTAGTAGATAGTTCACAAACAAAATGCCTTGAAGAAAAATTAGCACATACTAAGCTCGTTACTATTTTGCCATTAAATAATATCAAATATCAAACAACAATAAAATAAAGATATAGCAGTGTGGTGATGGCGCAAATTTCCTAAAGCAGCCAAGTTGGGGAAAAGGGAGAATGGGAAGGTCTCACATTGGTTATTGGTAAAATATAAAACAGTCTAGAGACTTGGGATCAGAGCTTGCTATCTTACGGTAAGGTACCATGGTCTACAGTATAATGCAGCAATTATATTTCTATTTTCATAAGTGATTTGTTAAGTGACTTTTATAAGAAAGAACTGCAGAATGGTGATAGCAATTTAATTAAAGTAAAAACAACAAAAGTCTGATAATTTACATTTGTTGAAGTATGAATCCACATTGAGATTATCATGTATAGTGGAAGGACAGTGACCAAAGAAATTATGTTTCCAGACTTCATTTATGGATATATTCATATATTGATATATGATATATTTATACAAGGATATATGAATATATGGCTATAAGAATATAAAATTTTATTTTTTTAAAAAAGAAAACAAACTTTCTTTTTTATTATAAATGCCAATCCAAGTTCCCACTCCCTCCTCTTCTCCTATTCCCTCCATATATCCTCCCACCCCACCTCCTCAGAGGGGGTAAGGCACACTGCTTTGGGGAAGGTCTAAGGCTCTCCCTACTATATATAGGCTAAGCAAGGTATTCATCAAAAGAGACTAGGTTTCAAAAAAAGAAAAGAAACCAAACAGTACATGCAGTAGGAATAAATTCTGGTACCACTGCCAGTGACCTCACAGTCTACCAAACAATATAACTGTCAGCCACATTCAGAGCGACTAACTTAGTCCTATGCTTGCTCCTTCCCAGTTCAGCTGGTGTTGATGATCTTCCATTAGCTGCCAGCAAGCAAGCTGCAACAGTGTATCCATAAACAACACTGAAAAGCTCCTATGGCGTTTCCTTGCCAGGAAGCAAGCTGCAACAGTGTGTCCATAGCTCCATAGTCTGGACTGCCTGCTTGAAAGTGTCAGAGTTTTCCCTGGAAGGACGGCCCAGAAAGCCAGCATTTTAAAACAGCACAGCTTTTTACCTGCTACGGCTGAAAACCAAAATGCTTTATTCTAGTCTTTCATCTTTCCCAAGTTTTTTCAGGCTTTCTGTGGATGCAGTTATCCACGTGGGTGCCATTTGTAACATGATCAGAGCCTTCTTGTTGGGGTTTCTGTCCCACCCAGTACCCCACAGCCGGCAAGCCCCANAGGAGTGGGAGGAATCAACTTCCTCCTTCCCAGAATTCTGCTCTCATTGCATCATTTTTACTTCCTGTCCGGCTTTCCCACCTATACTTCCTGCCTGGACAATTAGCATTTATTTAAAACATGACTGACAGAATACAGACAATTCTCCCATACTGTAAAAGTTCCCTAGTAGAGTTTTTTGGGTTATATATATTATCATATTATCTGCAAATAATGGAACTTTGACTTCTTGTTTTCCAATTTGAATCCCCGGATCTCCTTTTGTTGTCTTATTGCTATAGCTAGAACTTCAAGAACTGTGTTTAAGTCTTTTCTTGTTCCTGATTTTAATGGGACCACTTTGAGTTTCTCTCCATTCAATTTGAAGTTGGCTGTTGACTTGCCGTATGTTGCTTTTATTATGTTTAGATATGTTCTTTGTATCCCTGATCTCTCCAAGACCTTTATGATAAAGGGGGTTGGATTTTGTCAAATGTTTTTCCAGCATCTAATGAGATGATCATATGTTTTTGTTTCTTTCTCTTTATTTATTGATGGATTACAGTAATAGGTTTATGTATGTTAAACCATCCCTGTATCTCTGGGCTGAAGCCAACTTGATCATGGTGGATGAATTTTTTGATGTGCTCTTGGATTCAGTTTGTCAGTATTTTATTGAGTATTTTTGTATCCATGTTCATGGGTTAGATTGGTCTGTAATTAATTCTCTTTCTTGGTTGAATATTTGTGTGCTTTTGGTATCAGGGTAACTGCAGCCTCATCAAAAGAGTTTGGCAATATTCCTTCTGTTTCTATTATATGGAACACTTTGAAGACTACCAGGTATTACCTCTTATTGGAAGGTCTGGTAGAAGTTTGCAGTAAAACCATCTGGCCCTGGGCTTTATTTGTTTGAGAGGTTTTTGATATCAGCTTCTATTTCTTTCCAGTTTATAGGTATATTTAAATTGTTCACCTTGTCTTGGTTTAATTTTGGTATATGGTATCTATCCATTTCTTTCACATTTTCCAATTTTGCGGAGTACAGAGAAAGATTTTCCAGGGTTGATGCTTTGTTTTACTAAAAAGCAGAGTGTGTACCTTAATGATGTTGTGTTTTTTTTGTCTTTTATTTGTTTACTTATTTACTTTCTATTTTTAATCCACAGGAATATTATATTTTACCCACTTCAAAGCCAGCAAGATTTTACACATAAATTTATTTATGTAGAATACAAGTAATCAAATCAAATGGCAGTCATTTGATAAAGAAGAAGTATGGGATTTATTTTTCAAGTTTTTAATATGGAAAATGCAGTTTTCTCTCATAAAATACATCCTGACCACAGTTTCCCACCCCTCAACTCCTCCCAACTATCTCAACCNCCCCCCGTATATTTCCCCTCTGCTTCCCTTGAGAAAAAAGTAGGCCTCAAAGATAATAACCACACATGGTATAACAAGATACTATAAGATAAGAAAAAAGTTCACTGAATCAACCAAGCAAGGCTCATATGTTCTCACAGAAACTGAAACAGCAAGCACAGGGCCTGCATTGGTCTTAGCCAGTCCCCTGTGTATATATTCTGAGTATTAGTTCAGTGTTTTTGTAAAATTGTAACAGTGGGACTGGGTGTGTCTGTCCCTTTCGCCTGCTCTTCAGACAGTTTCCTTTTATTATGTTGTCTTGTCCAGTCTTGTGTTGGTGTCCTCCATTCCCTCTGACTCCTACAATCTTTTCCCCTTCTCTTCCACAGTATTCACCAAGCTTCAAGGGGAGGGACTCAGTGGAGACCTCGAACTTAGGCTCTCTCTCTCTGAATAGTGTCTGACTCTGGGTCTCTGCATCCACTCACATCTGCTGCCAGAGGAAACATCTCTGATGATGATGAGACAAGCACCAACTGATCTATGAGTATAGCATAACAATATTAGGAATAAGTTCATTAACTTTCTTCCACTTGCATATTTTTAGCTGGGATCACTAGGGTATCCAGCCTCTGGTTCATGGCCATCCAAGCAGTGCAGAGTGGCCTCACTCTCCTGGCGTGAGCCAAGAGTTAACCCAGATATTGGTTGATCGCCTCTTCAAGTTCTGCGCCACCAGAGCCTGGGCAGATTTTGTAGGCAGGACAAATTGCAAGTCAAGAGTTTTGTGGCTGGATTAGTGCTCAGGTTTTTATTTACATAACCTGAAGAGTACTTTCCCTCAGGAAAGAGACTTAAGTTTAAGGCAAAAGGATTCATGTATGCCTTTGGCAATAAGGCAACACTGTCAGATTTGAAAGTCTTCCCACTGCCGAGCATTAGGCTAGATTGTTTAGGGACCTCTATGGGACCCATTATTTTTTCAACAATTCAATAGAATGTACCTTTTTCATACAACTGGGAACCTTACCCAGCTACAAAATATGACCAGTCCTGACTTCTTATCCTCTAAGATGAAGAGTCCTCATTGGAGTCACCCGCATATATTCCAAGAAGCTTTCACAGCACTAGGTTCCCGCACTGTCATCCACATGTCCTCCAGCTCCATCTGTCTTTTCCTGCATTCTACCAGCCCCACTGATTCCTCTCTTATCTCCACTTGCTTCCCAGTAAGATACATCTGTCCTCCATAGATCCTTCCTCTTTACCTAACCTTTTTGGGCCTGTGTATTGTAGGCTAATTATCATTTACTTAATAGCTAATATCCACTTATAAGTGAATAGATACCATATTTATTTTCTGAGCCTGGTGTTACCTCACTTAGAATGATTTTTTAAAATATATTTCATACAGTTTTAGATTTCTACTAATATATTTTAGTTATATCCATATATTCCATGAATATATGAAAATACATACTGAGTTTTATTCATTAAGTTGGTGAATTATATAATTTATGAACAATAACTCAGTAAAAGTAGTAAAAATAATCTACATCAAACTGTATGCCACTATATTGCTTTTGGCACTGTCAGTGAATCTGGAGAAAATAGGTTTTGGTGATATAAATAACCTTATTTTGCTACAGAAACCATGACTTATGTTTCAGTATGCTGAAGTATTCTCTATAGAAGACTAATAAAACATTTTTCCCTAGAGTCATGTACACTGATGAGCTGAAAAGAGGTTATGATTGAAATGTCTTCTATAAAACAAAAGAAAAATACATTTTAAATAATCACATTTCCCAATAAATTTCATATATTTAATGGTACAAAAATAAAACTAACTCTGAGAATAGAAACTATAGTTCTCCAGATCATCACCAAAAAGTGAATACACCATAAACAGAACATAACAAAAACAGAATCAGAAGATATAGAATATGCCTAGCTGTATCCCAGTCATGACAATAGCCATGATTACATTTCCTATTTGCAGAGCAGTTTTCATCTTGAAAAAGCAGCAGCAATACCATTCTATGATGCAAAAGAAGAAAATCAAGCTTAAGGGGTTCATCTCTGGGCTACTTCTCCAAGAGATATTTCTCATCTATATCTCTATAATCATTATTGCTAGAAAAACTCCAATGTGTCAACAAACAGCAGGAAGAGTTCCATCCAGAACTACGGATGGGCATGTCCCGGACATTTCTGAAAATTTTCTCTTCTTTGAGATTGCGTCTGTCACTTGGCTTTGTATTTCTTCCTTGCATTGTGTGAGCAGATTTTGTGAACTAGAAATCACATTGTTGTTTATTATCAGAGAATTTAAACATTATGTCCAGCAGCTGGAACAATCATAGAATACTGAAATACTTGAGATCAAGTTCCTCAGATTCATAACAAGATGGTGATAACATTCTTTAAAGTATAGCAACAAATTAAATTTGTTGATTACGGCTTTAGTTCATGGTAGTCATCAGTATTATCATTAACACAATGTTCATTTAGAATTTTTTAATAGTCTAATTATTAATTGAAAAACTTCTCAACATTATATTAAAATAGTGTCGCAGAAAAGGTGAATACAATTGTTTCAACTTATTAATTCTTGTTCCTTACCATTGTTTTGCTACTGGGTCTCTTTTAATCACAGATACATCTTTATTAGTTTGGATATCATATAGTATGATTCATCTTATTCTAAGGATCAAGAAAATTATAATCTTGAAGACTAAATTTACATAAAGTAAGTATTTTAATTCAATGTACCTTCACATATAGTCTTGGGAAAGGGTTGGGAAAGTAAGACAGTAATAATTTATTGATTAATCAAGTGAAAATATCTTAAAATATTTCTACTGATACAGAAGTTTCTCCTGCATTGTTGCATGCTGATTATGCTTTTATGTCTAGAATGTGACAAGGCCACTCTGCTCATATTTGTATTATCAAGTTGATTATTTTTGTCACCTACATGTTTCTTATTACTTCCTATGATACTGAAGGAAATCATTCCAGGAAGTCATCTATAGCCTTGCCCCTCACCTGAGCCAGATGTTATTCTGGTCCATATGTTCACACTTCTCTGCCACAGTATGTGAAATAACTGGGGGCTGTGAAGGAACATAGTAATTAACCTTGCAAATGGCATTGGCATCACAACTGAAAGCAACATTTAGCATTGTGACTTTAGTCAATTAGCAAAAATTAATCTCAGCTACTTTGCATAACTTCCCTTAATATTTTAAAATTTGGCTAATTATGGATGATGAAGAATTACCATGCTTTGTTCTATCTTTTTCTTCAAAGTTAACTTGGTCTTTTTTTTAAACTTCCTTTTTAACAATAAATATTGCAGATGTCATTTCTGAAGTTTGAAATAGTCCCTTTATTCTCTAATGAACTAATTTGATTGAAAAAGAATAATGACTGGGCATATTCTCTTGAATGATATTTATCAACAATTAAGATGTTACTTAGTGTCAGTTTTAGCCATTTATAAAATATGATGAAGAATTATTTTATTAAGTATCAAAAGAAATATTTAAAATATATTTCAAATTTTTCCTTTTGATTTATTTATTTTTATTTTTACATCCCAGTCAAAGATTCTCTTTTTTCCCTCCCACTTCCAATGCACCCCGTCCACTCCTCATCCTCTGTTTGTCTTCAGAAAAGGTTAGGCCTCCTATGTATATCAACCAGCTATGGTATATCATGATGCAGCGAGACTAGGCACCTCCTATTCTTTTAAGGCTGAATGAGGCAATCCTATAAAAGTAATTGGTTCCCAAAGTATGCATCAGAGTTAGAGACAACCCCTCATCTCACTACAAAGAATCTCACATGAAGACCAAGTTAACAAGTGTAACATATATGCAGAGGGCCTAGGTCAGTGCCATGCGAGAGGCCTGCTTGTCTAGTCAGTCTCTGTGAGTCACTATAATCACAAGTTAGCTGGTTCTGTGTTTTCTTATGGTGCTCTTTATGCCACTGGGCCCTCCAATCTTTCTTCCAGTTTTTCTGCATGATTCCCTGAACTTGGTCTGATTTGGGGCTGTGGTTATCTGTATTTGTTGCTCTCATTTGTTCTGTGAAACCTCTCATGACACTTGGACCAGATATTGTTCTAAGAGTATCACAGAAGATCATTAAGGATCACTTCATTGACTTTTTTGCCCATTCATGTTTTATTCTCTGTGTCATGTTATATCTCTGTGCCCTGTCCCTCAAGAGTATGCTTCCTCTTAAAATATTGCTCTCCAAATGCGCCAGTCTTTAGTTGGTCACTCCCACAATTTCTGTGCCATCTTTACCCCAGCACACCTTGAGGGAAAATGAATTGTAGGTCAAAGCGTTTGTGACTGATTAGGGGTCCCAATCCTTTCCCTCATAGTCTTGCCTGGTTACAGGAGATTGAAGTTCAAACTCTTTATCCCCTTTTCTAGGAGTCTTAGCTGCTATCACCCTCATAGATTCCCGGGAATTTTCATTGCTTTGGGTTTCTAGCTCATGCCAGAGATGCTACTAGATTCAAGGCATCTCTTTCAATGCTCTTTCTTTCATCCTCCCCTCACCAGATCCCTCCTTTTCCCATCACCATTTCCCATCCCAGTCCTTACTTCCACTGGCAAAGTCTACGCTATTTACCCTTCATATAAGATTCATGCATTCCCCAACATAAGCCCCTTTGTTACTTAGTTTCTTTGGGCCTATGGGTTGTAGCATGGTTTTCCTTTATTTTATGGCTAATATTCCTGATGAATGAGTACATGGCATGTTTGTCTTTCTGCCTCTTGATTACATCATGCAGGATGATCCTTTCTAGTTCCATACATTTGCCTGCAAACTTTCTGAAGTCATTGCTTCTAACAGATGAGTAATATTCTTTAGTGTAAATAGACCACACTTTCTTTAACCAGTCTTCAATTAGGGGACATCTAGATTGTTTCCAGTTTCAGGCAATTATGAATAAATATGTTATGAGCATAGCTGAGCTAGCGTGCTTTGTGGGTGGTGGGAATCCTTTGATTATATGATCAGAAATGATATGGCTGGGTCTTGAGGTAGAAGAATTTCCATTTTTTTCACTCAATCCTCTGTGCATTTTTTAAACAGCAGGCTTCTCTCCCCCCTTGCCCCCCCCACCATGGACTCTGGGCTTACCTTACATGTTCTCTCCTCAGGCTGCCACTTGCAGGTCACGGCTGCATGCTA
>LOEQ01005532.1:6591-19641 GCA_001685075.1 Bramus lutescens | reverse complement strand
GGGGCTGATCTAATGGGAGCTCACCAAGGCCAGCTGGTCTGGGACTGATGGAGCCTGTGATCAAACCAGACTCTCTGAATGTGTCTGACAATGAGGACTGACTGAGAAGCCAAGAACAATGGCACTGGGTTTTGATTCTACTGCATATCCTGGCTTTGTGGGTGCCTAGTCTGTTTGGATGCTCACCTTCCTAGACCTGGTTTAAAGAGGGAGGACCTTGGACTTCCCACAGGGCAGCAAACCCTGACTGCTCTTTGGACTGGATAGGGAGGGAAAGGGGATTGGGGGGAGGGGGAGGGAAATAGGAGGAGGTGGAAATTTTTAATAAAAATATAAAAAAATGAAAAATGATGTAAACAAATGTAAATATTCATAGGATAGCCAATTAGAGAAATGTGTTATTATCACATGTTCTTAATTTTTTCCCTGTTATATGTATTATTTCAAAAAGTCCTCTTCCCTTTGCATTCACACAACTTACAAAATTTTAGTGAAGTAAATCCCTAACTTTTATATAATTATAAATTATAAATGGATATAGTCATAAATCCTTTTATTTAATGTGTTAGTCAAAGTTGTAATCAATTTGGCAGCAAAACTAGTTCAGAGAAAAGTGCTTTAAGCAAACGCAGGATCATAACCATCAACTCAAGCTGGCATCCTTGCTCACTCACCATCAGTCCAGGCCTGCCAGAATTCCAGGTCAATGACCCGCACTCCTTCTCTGCTTTGTCTGCTTCAATAGACCCAACCCTTCAGCCTCATCCCTGGGTCCCTAGCACTGCAGCAGATCGCCAACTGCAGTCTCCCTTCGCCATTGGCCATATCCCTTACGGAAACCACAGACCATCCCTCCTAATGTCCTTCCACTTGTATCCTAGTTTGCAATGCCAACAGACTTTCCCTGCCAACTCATCAGCTGAGTGGTCGAGTAAAACACGCAACACACAATCATTACTCACTCCAAAAATCCTGAGAGGAAACAGAACCTAATGAGCAAAGAANCAGGAACTCCATGGGCAAGCTTTGACAAAAGAAAGAAATAGAAGAGAGACTCTCAAACATTGAAGACAGGGAAGAAGAAATGTATATATTGGTCAAAGAAAATGGTAAATCTAAAAGCTTCTGATACAAACCATCCAAGAAACGTGAGACATCCATGAAATGACCAATCCTACAAACAATAGAAAAAGATGAAATAGAAGAATCCCAACTCAAAGGTTCAAAAATTATTCAAAAAAACACTAAAGAAAATCACCCTAACCCAAGAAGGACATGCCTATATAGGTACATGAATCATACCGAATACCAAATAAACTGGACCAGAAAGAAAAGTCACAGATTTTATGTCAGATTACATTTTATCATATTATCCCAGAAAGAAAAACCTCCAGTGAAGTAACTGTGCATATTCTTCTTGATACATTATACAAAGGGTTCCATAGACTGCAACAAAACATACAGAATATTTTGGTCAAGGATACTGGATATTAATCTTCACAACCTTACACAAAGGCCTGTTACAAAAACACCACTTATATCATCAAAAATGGAAAAATCAAACCTTTACTCTACTGGAAGTTTCATCCATATTAAATGTTATTCATTATGCTGCAAGGCATACTACCAGAACAAAAATTTAATCTTAGCAACACCAAACCACAAACTCTACAACCTGCAGCAGTTATCCACTTGTAAGATTTATTTCTACCATAGTGGCAAAAATAGGTTGGGTATGGGAGCAACCAACACTTGTGTATTGTATTTAAGGACTTCTCTAGGAGATGAATCCCACATCTGACACTGCAAAAGTGAACAAGAGCCTGAGACATACAAGTCATGGGACCTAGGTGATACCTAAGGCTATATACATAGGGTAGTTTCTAACTCAACCTATATCAGACAAGTATTTTGGAATAGATGTTATTTAACACAGATAGTCAAAAATAAACAATGAGCAGAAAGTGAGATTCCATTTCTGTCTCTCAGAAAAACAAAAGGCACCTAAAGAATAATAATGAAACAAGACAAAACAAACAAACCAGAATAGGATNTTTTGGAATAGATGTTATTTAACACAGATAGTCAAAAATAAACAATGAGCAGAAAGTGAGATTCCATTTCTGTCTCTCAGAAAAACAAAAGGCACCTAAAGAATAATAATGAAACAAGACAAAACAAACAAACCAGAATAGGATATAACATATTAAAATATGTATAAAATCACCTTAAGAAACAATATGAAAGTTAATAGCTCCAAGATTAATATTTTTCTTTTATTCAATGTCTTTATGTTCTATTTTCATATAATGTATTTTGATTATATTCTTTGCCTACTCTCAACTACTCCCCACTTCCCTATCAACTCAAATTCAAATTATTTATGTCTTTCAAATTAATCAAAACAAAAGTACCTTCAAAATCCAAAAACAAATTCCAAAACAGTATTTTGTTTATATGTTCATCTGGTTCCCTCCTTCCTTATCTACTGAATTACTCCACTGGAGAACAAATGAGTTTTTTCCCTAGTATCTATCAATTGAATAGAGATTCCTGATTAGAAGTAGAATTTATGTCTACTTCCCTCTTGGAATTTTGTCTGACTTAAATTTACACAGATTTTCTGCCTGCTGTCACAGTATCTGTGAATTTATATCACATCAGTCCTTTGTGTCTGAAAGACACTATTTCCTCAGGGTCATCTACNCTATCAATTGAATAGAGATTCCTGATTAGAAGTAGAATTTATGTCTACTTCCCTCTTGGAATTTTGTCTGACTTAAATTTACACAGATTTTCTGCCTGCTGTCACAGTATCTGTGAATTTATATCACATCAGTCCTTTGTGTCTGAAAGACACTATTTCCTCAGGGTCATCTACTGCTTACACATATTAGAAATTTTGTGCCTCTTCTTTTACATAGATGGCTCAGTCTAAAGGGGAGGTGTTTGATGAAGACGTCCAACTATGGGAAGAGAACATCAAGTGTCTCATTTTGGTTCATTGTCCAGTTCTCGGTGTCTGTGTCATAGTCTCTGTTAGAAGCTTCTGTGATGTTGGCTGAGTGAGACCTTAATCTATAGATATAACATTATGTCATTGAGAGTAATTTTATTACTATGTTCCTTTAGAATCATAATAGTGGGTTTTCTTCTAGGTACCATGCTCTATTCTCATACTCTTGGCCACGTTTATATTGTCAGGTATGGATTCACTCTTATGAAGAAGGCCTTACATACAATAAAAAGTGGTTTGTTTCTCCCGTAAAGTCTCTGCCATGAATGTAGATTTGTATTTTGTAGGAGGGTTATTATTGTAGGTTGAAAGGTTTGTAATAGGTGATATTAAGGAATATTTTTTTTACCTTGCTTGATGAATAATGCCATTCAGTACAATTAGCAGCTATTAGTAGAGGTGAAATTTCTTTTTGAACACCAGGTCAATTTCCCCATGTTCAATGGTGTAAGTCCCTGTTGTCTTTAACAGTAGAACCTTACCATCAGTTTGTGAAGAATAACCAAAGATGAAGATAGTATAAGGACTCTTAATATTTTTTATTTTAATTTATTCTAGGTAATGTATTATTTATAATACATGAAATTTCTCTAGTGTACCGATATCAAAGAGGAAGACAGTGGCTACCAACTGGTCTTTTCCGTTGTATTAGTTGTTAAAGAAGATTGGCAGACCATGCCATATTTGCAACCTAAGAGGTATCTTCAAGTTTTGAAGGAATGAAGATGGAGAGTCAGGAGAAGGATTTTCTCTAGAGGTGTAGAGGACTGTGTAGAATTCAAAATGCAATGCTAAAGCAATACTTCAATGTACAAAAGAAATAGGGGAAAGTAGGCAATATTTGAATTTCGACGCCATCAGAATTCGCATGAGTGCCTCAGCTAAATGAACCAAGGTACAAAGTGAAAGGAATGAGACACTGCATTGAGGAAGCTTTTGTAATTCTACTAATGCAAAGCAGTGCCTGTTGCAGGGAAATGCATGTGGAACCTGCACAGGAAAACAGAGAGGATTAAGTAATCTTGTAACACACCTAAAACCATAATCTTGATATTGAGGACTAGCAACGGGGAAAATGACTAACTTCCAAGCAACNACATCAAACTAAAATAGCACTGCCCAAAAGACCATTTGCTCTTTATTCTTAAGTATTATTTCTTGGTGAATGTGATGTTTAAGAGGTCATCAGCAGAAAACAGAAAATGGTCTGGAAGGTTGATAATGGTAATTGAAGTCATTTCTACCCTTCACTAAAGCCCTCAGAATGGAGAGCAAGAAAATGCTACAGAGTTCTGGAGATCTGATGATTACACAAACACAGACTTCATGAAATGACAGATTTTGTCAAAGCATTAGGAACATTCTGTAGGGCTTTTTCCAACTTTGCCAAAGTAAACAAGTACTTCTTAATATAATCAGAAGAAAATAAATCTGACTTATAATTATGAGTTCTGATTTTAAATAATAGCATAAATTATATTCAAAGAAATAAGATCAGCTTCTCAAAATGAATGAGGGTATGTCATTATTTGGATATGCATGATTGATTATATAACCAGAGGTTGAAAAAAAATTTCATGAGAAGAAAGTTTCCTAAGCTTTCAAGCTTTATATGCATGCCTCCAAGCTACATTTGTTCAAATGTTTCCTGAGTGTGATATAAGGAAATAAAAGACATATTTCTAAATACAAAGATGGCCTTGTCCAAATAGCAGAAACCACAGTATCAATCCAACAGTTCATCCCAGGAAATAAAGCAGATGACTGGAGTGCAATCTTAGCAATATTTCAATAGACAAATGGTGTATTGATAAGACAATTTCAAAATTTCAAGAATAATTGAATCAGTGGCAAAATAACCATTGCTTGTGGATGGAAATTTTAGCTACTTTATAGAAAATAATTTTAATCTAATGTAGACTTGTGATTACTGATACACTCTAAGATTTACTTTGGCTCTTCTCATATGGTCTTCCAGGGCTCATACTATATCAACCTCCTTTGTGCTTCTACAATAAAACATTAACATGCGCCAAATAGGCCTCAATTCCTCTATAAAATAGAGCCCTGGTGTTTTATGTTCCCCACATTTGTTAAATATTTCANTTGATAAGACAATTTCAAAATTTCAAGAATAATTGAATCAGTGGCAAAATAACCATTGCTTGTGGATGGAAATTTTAGCTACTTTATAGAAAATAATTTTAATCTAATGTAGACTTGTGATTACTGATACACTCTAAGATTTACTTTGGCTCTTCTCATATGGTCTTCCAGGGCTCATACTATATCAACCTCCTTTGTGCTTCTACAATAAAACATTAACATGCGCCAAATAGGCCTCAATTCCTCTATAAAATAGAGCCCTGGTGTTTTATGTTCCCCACATTTGTTAAATATTTCAGGAGAATTCAAGTTATGTATCAGTTCACACACTGAACCAATTCATAGTTCTCAGGACTTTTTGACATTTTTTGTGTTATTTTACAAAATTTTAAGTGTGTGTGTGTGTGTGTGTATTGTACACATGTGTGCAAGAGTCTATGGAATCTAGAACATGGCATCAATTCCCTTAGACATGGAGTCACAGGTGTTTGTGGGCCACATGTAATGGGTACTTGGAACTGAAATCTGGTCCTCTGTAAGACCAGTAAGTGGTGATAAACACTATAGTCTCTTTCTTGTTATTTTAAACTGAAAGCTTTTTCTCTCTTCCTGGAATTCACATACATAGGCCTAATCATGAACGAGGTTGGCTATTGACCTCAGGTAATGATATCATAGCATTGAGAGTGGCCAATATCCTTCCTGACAAAAACTCATAGTGCCCTTATGTGCAGAGATANGAGGTTGGCTATTGACCTCAGGTAATGATATCATAGCATTGAGAGTGGCCAATATCCTTCCTGACAAAAACTCATAGTGCCCTTATGTGCAGAGATAAGGTGAAAATGACTTACTGCCTTGTGACATTATGTTCCCACTGGGTACAAATTCGGCTGGTACCTTCCTCTCTGGCTTCTCAGAATAATGAGAAATAAATGGACATGGTTTATCCACACAGCGAGTATATTACACCTTGGTACACCATCAGAGTATAGGAACTAGTTTTCAAATAAATGCACACCCTTGAGTAGACATTTTTATATCCAATCTTACAACCATATATAATTTAGCAAGTGTGCAATGATAATTAAATAAATGAAATTGATAGAGATTGATACATAACAGAAATTGGTAACAATTACAATTACATGCACACAGGTAAATAATATTAAATATGAACAGTAAAATAGAGATGTCATGTTCTATAACTTTTGCTTGTGTTTGCCTCTGAATGTGTAATATTGTTGAAACCATAGAATTCAAAAATAAATAGTTATTCAGCTAGAACATAGTCAATACACGATAATATACTATTATGCACTTTCTCTTAGCCTTTCATTAAAATTGTTGTGTGCTTTTTTAAATTTAGTATAATTCAACCCCAGGAAATTTACTCTAATTCATTCCTGTTTCTTTTTTTTATTGTTTTGGCTTGTTTTTTTGAGACAGGGTTTCTCTGTATATCCCTGTCTGGTCTAGAGCTCAGAGATATGGCTGATCTATGTCTCCTTCTCAAAAGCTGGGGTTGAAGCCATGGACCACCATTTCTGGTTTTTCCTTGGGATTCTTGTCTTCAGTGTTATATTGTTTAGCACACTGTGCAAGTGACATTTCACCTGGAGACACAGCCTTATTCCTGTGCATTGCTCCATTATTAGTAGTTTATTGTGCTGGCTTGGCAAAGGCTTCATTGAACCCCAATTTAAATTTAACCCAAAAGCCTCTGTAGTTTATGTCCAGTTATTGGTGGATTGACTCAAAATATCCATCACAATTCCTGTTTGATAACTTCTGCTATTAATATTTGTGAAATAATAATCACTTCTCTTTTAAGAATAGNGTGGATTGACTCAAAATATCCATCACAATTCCTGTTTGATAACTTCTGCTATTAATATTTGTGAAATAATAATCACTTCTCTTTTAAGAATAGCTTTTATATCATTCAAGAATTTGAAGTAGAAGCCTGTATTATTTAAAATAAAATTAAAAATTCCCAGTATACTTCACAGAGATTCTCTGCTTTTGTAACTGCTTATACAACCTAAAGGAACACGTCATTAATGCTATCAGCTCTACATTTGTGCTTGCTATTTTTATATCATTGTGTTTCTTTACGTCTTATGTTTATTCTTTTGTTTATTTTAATTAAAAATGTGAAATAATTCTCAATCCTCTTAAAATAATTTTATGAAAGTTATTCTAAAATATGAAGATATAACATGATTTTATAATGAAATAGGGCATATATGACCAATGTTTTTAAAATATGGGAAGTATTTAGCTTTAGCTTTTATATTCTGCTGTAAAGTGTAAGAGATGCAGAAAACATGGCAGAGAATTTAGAAAAAAATTCCATAGCTATTTTGTTTGAATTTTATTTTTTCATAAGTATATAATTATTTGGAAAATTGGTACTTTGAAACTCTATATTATAGTTACTAATACCAATGAATAACTTGAGAACCATCAAAAGATTCAGTCAACAGGCACTGATATTAATAATAATTTAATGTAAAATATCAATCAAAGAGTTAGGCACTGAGGCTTTAAAATTTACATTGTATTAAGAGATAGAATGCACATTTGTCAAATATGAGACAAAGTGCTTGGAAAATACATTTAGAAAGGAATAAGATTCACTCTTTTTAATTTCTGATTTGTAACAAGCATTTTTTGTCTTTTGAATACTCACTTTAAAAATAATGGCTGTATTTTAATCAATTTTAAATACATTTTAATGGAATAAAGCATCAGTTCAACTTGGCAATATACATTGAATAAAGTATAATGTTCTTATGATCAGATGAAATGTGATCACACAAGTATGAATATCTGTAGGAAGATGTTAAGCAATGGGTGGATAGCACTTGTAAATTGTAGTGCACCTGTATAGCCCTTAAGTCAGTATAAAAAAGTACATTTTGATGTATATCTTTAATATTACTTTTATTGAAGATAAAGGTAATACTAAAAGGTGGCTAATATTTTCCTAGGACAATGTATTCTCCGATTAGTCTATGTTCTGACAACCTTGTTACTTTGAACATTCCCCCCACAGGAATAACTGTGCACTTTTAGCCACAAAAGAAACATCCAGTATCATAAGGGAGAAAGAAAATCGACAAAAGGCCAAGTAAACCTCGTTATGTGGTTGTTTTTTGTTTGCTCCCCCAAATTAGAAGTTCTATGGCAGTGTGTCCCCAGAACACAGATTTAATATGGACGTTTACAAATCGTCTGTTAGAAACTTTACATGAAGCCATGTTAAATGTTAGATACCATACTTAGTTCTTATATATTAGGCTAATTTGGTGCATTCCGTTTAGTGAACATTGCTAAACTAAACTTACTTTAAATGTACCACCCAGGACATAAAATTTACAATTGAAATAAAGCTAATTTATTACCATTTACTCTATGTTACCTCTAAATGTTCAGATCTATCAAATGCATCATTTTCTATATATTCATTTCTTAATTTTGTCTCATAGCTAAACTTTGCTCATTTCATAAAACTAAAATGCTTTTATTTTTCTTTTTCATGGAAAATCATAAATTAATTTTAGTAAACAAACTGAATTACTGACATAATCAATCATAACAAGTTATTTCTAAATGTTTTTATTCCACAACATGCGTATGATTTTATTAGCTAAATAAATATCATTAGAATGGTCTATCCCACATCTCCAGGTTAGTTAGTATGTAGATGATTTTACACCAAGTATTGACAAGTTTTTCTAAGGGTAGTAGCTAATGTTTCTGGGTTGAAATATTCTACTATACTCTTTGCACAGTAGAAGTGTCAGGTGTCGTTCTCACTGCACCAGTTACAGAATGATTGTTGATTGTGTTAATGTCACTAACCTCTGTCTAGGTTTGTGTTCATTTGTTCAAGCAACTAATTAATTTTATGTCCTTTTCAGAAAAGAGGATTGAGAAAATTCCAGCACTTTCACTANTTATTAAAATAATCCTTGCTAAACAATAAATATAAACTTATTATAAATTATATAGTATCAATGATTTATGTAATTCCTCAGAAAATAATGCCTTAATTCAGCAGAGTTAAAGCATTATTAATTATATTAGTTTTATAGTAATTGCTATTCTCATTGCTGAGACAAAACACCTGATACCTGGAAACAGCAACTTGAGAAAGGAAGACATTTAAGGAACCATCTTTAATCATCAGGGAAATGGGATCAAAACAACTCTAAGGTACCATCTTACACCTTTGAGAATGGCTAAGATCAAAAATATGAGTACAGGTTATGTTGGAGAGGATGTGGAGTCAGGGGAGCAATCCTTAACTGATGGTTGGATTGCAAACTTAAACAGCCACTTTGAAAACCAGTAAGGCAGTTTCTCAGAAAGTTGAGAATCAATCTACCTTAAGACCCAGAGATATCACTCTTGGGTGTATCCCCAAATGTTAATCAATCATACCACAAGGACACTTTCTCAACAATGTTATAGCTGCCTTATTTTAATAGCCAAAATCTGGAAACAAACTAGGTGTCCCTCAACTGAAGAATGGTTAAGGAATATGTGGTACATTTACACAATGATGTATCACTCAGCTGTAAAAATCAGTGATATCGGAAACAGAGCTTGCTCCAATACTTAGGGTACTTAAGAGGTGAGTGAACAGTCACACAGCAGGATGCTCCACTCTCTGGGACCTCCACAGTTGGACAAAACCCCTGAGACCCTCCCACAACTCCTTTGGCTNTTTTTTAGCAAGCCAGCAGGGAGTTTCCTGCAAGTAGGCTCCCTCAAAACCCAAATCCACCCAGCTGCCACCCAAACTAGTAGCCACGCCTCGCCTAAGAGCTGAGAGCTTGCTATAATATAGGGGAGACCAAGAGCTTGCTATAACATTAAGGGGATCAAGAGAGAGCGCCAAGAGAGCAAACCAGGAGAGGAGACCAACAGATCAGGCTTTTAGAGACCTCAGAGGCTTTCTGAGACAGACATTGAAAAAGCATATCAAGAAAAACTTCAAAACACTCAGACAGCCACAGCAAGGATTTGACCAAGATGCAAAGACACTGTTGGCCTCATTTGAAAGAAGAGACAGGTAGGCACCAATGAAAGAATTTCTCCAACAACTTAAAAAGCAATATGGTAACCCCTCACAATAGGAAGACTTGATCATCTTAAACCCGAAGAAGTGAAAGAAAACTACTTTAAACGTAACTTTATGAAAATGATGGAGACACTTAAAGAGGAAATGAAAACTCCATAAAAGAAATGGAGGAGAAGACAAACAAAAAATTGGAAGAAATTAATAAATCCCTCAAAGAAACCCAAGAAAACAAAGAAAAAAAAACAGGTAAAGGAAGACTTGAAGACTGAAATAGAGTTATAAAGAAAGCACAAACCGAGGGAATTCTGGATATGGAAAATCTGGGTAAATGAACAGGAACTACAGAGACAAGTACAACAGAACACAAGAGACAGAAGAATCTCAGGTGCTGAAGATACTATAGAGGAAATAGACTCATTGGTCAAAGANAAAATCTGGGTAAATGAACAGGAACTACAGAGACAAGTACAACAGAACACAAGAGACAGAAGAATCTCAGGTGCTGAAGATACTATAGAGGAAATAGACTCATTGGTCAAAGAAACATTAAATCCAACAAATTCTTAACATAAAACATCCAGGAAATCTAGGACACCAAGAAAAGACCAAACCTAAGATAATAGGATAGAAGAGGGTATATTGTATTAGAAAAGAATAAATAAAATTATCCTCCTTGCTTAAAGTATAGATATTCTTTATCTTTACTTGATACTAATAATAATTGTTTAATATTAATGTAGGGGATAGATTCCAGTGAAGTAGCAGAGGTAATTTTACTGTCAGTTTTCACCATGACGGCATTATTTTTTTCTAACATAAAATAACTGCTGGCTTCATAAAAGTTAAGAATAATATGTAACGGTCAATTAGTTGATCTTATCACTTGTATGTAGCAACAGTAAAGTGCAAACAATAGATCATTCAAGCTGATTCTCCTGTCTAATGGAGATAGTGTTGTTTCACTCAACATTTCCATTTTCTAATTTAGCTGTTCTGATCCATTTCACAGTGGAGTCTATGATAAAGAAATGCATTGTATACTGTCTTTATGTAATATTTTTGTGTTATAAGGGATTAAACAGATGCTTTAGTCTTGTTACCCAAACACTTCATTATAGAGCTACACATCTCCTTTTATCTATCGTCTATTTATCCATCTATCTATCTATCTATCTATCTATCTATCTATCTATCTATCATCTATCTTTTGATAATGAATAAAACACAGGTTGGTGTGTTTGGTGATGGATTTGTTAATTACTAAAACCTGAATTTAAAACAAATATTTCATGGACCATCCCACATCACATAATACTGCTTTGAGAGTGTGAGAATTAAGAGGAAAAATTTATCTTCTCTATGTGCTTAATTTTGGATATCAAGAGTTAAATTCTTATTAACTTATAATACAATCATGTTCTTGTAAAATTCAATAGAACTATTAAAATGTATTATGCATATTTTCAACATTTTAAAAACAGTATAAATATTTACTTTAAAATTTTATTTATAAACATGCATTACATGTACATAATAAAACAAATATACATATATTATAAGCATAATATATGAGATAGAATTTAAAATACATATAAATAAATAGAGGATTATAATGGAGCAACATCAGTTAAAGCCTTTCCTCTCACACCTATATTCTCTGTTTCTTTATTTACATTATTCTGAGGGAGAATATTTTATTTTGTTCAAAATTTCAATATATTTGTAGAGTAACATATTTACTTTGTGTAATTGTAAGCATTATCCTTATGTATGAAGAAATAAATCATTAGTAAAACTGGTCAAATTTCCATTATTCCAAAAGTAATATTAGAAAATCATAGATCTCTTTATAATAAATATAAATTCATTTCTGTTTATCTTTTTTCCCTTCAATCTCAGCAAAATTGAATATTATTCAGATATATTCCTCCACTATTTGTTTTATGCATTACAATATTTACAGTTATTCAATATGAAAAGTAATTAATTACAACACTGTTAAGTATAATTTTGTGATGAATATGTTGTAAAGAACAGGTAGCTGAGTCATAGATGTTAGCTCCAGAAAATCAAATTACAATTTTNTTTTATGCATTACAATATTTACAGTTATTCAATATGAAAAGTAATTAATTACAACACTGTTAAGTATAATTTTGTGATGAATATGTTGTAAAGAACAGGTAGCTGAGTCATAGATGTTAGCTCCAGAAAATCAAATTACAATTTTATATGTGTACCATTGTAAATATGTATATAGTCATATATCTGTTCTTAATATTCTGGTTGGCTGCTTATGAGTTATTGCAAAGAATCTTTCTTGGTTTGCTGTGTGTTCATTTTTGAATAACAATGCTTTTGCCAGCCGTGGAACATCTCCTGAAACTCATTTCGAAGATGTTTGCTATTCCTCATTCTAAGTTAATATACACAAAATTCTGCACTACACTATCATAGTAATGCATTTCCTGCTCCAGGAAAATCAGATTTTTGTGACACTCAAAGAGGGCTAGTCCTGTTATGAATAGAAGTGTTCATTTTCAATAGAGCCTGAGAGCATTTAAGATATGAAATGCCTTTCTTTCTGGTGTCTATTGTTGGGTTTGTACTGAAAGAAACTCATGATATACACTGTCCCAAATACTCTAGGCTTAATCTTATAGGCATTAGCCAACTATAAAAATCAGTTTGACTTGCAATTTCTGAATTCTTTTAAAAATAACATCTTCTGCTGGAAAAACTTTTCTGAGTTTCTTTCTATTAATATTTTGTAGGCACTAAAGTTTATTCCCCTTAAATGTACTTGAACCTGTTTCTAAGGCATCTACTGAAA
>LOEQ01005531.1:74219-90293 GCA_001685075.1 Bramus lutescens | reverse complement strand
CCCTACAGCTGGCCTGCGTGCCAGCTCCCAGCTCCAGCCCCTACAGCTCCAGCTCCACTTAGTCCCACTGCCTGCCCACCCACCCGAGTCCATTGAGCACCATTTGTTGACTGAGTTTTCTGTCCTGCCCAGTTTCCACAGTCGATAAGTCACAACGAAATCACATAGAGGTCTACATTAGTTATAAACTGATTAGCCTAGTATCTCAGGCTTCTTATTTACTCTTACAACTTATATTAGCCCATTATTCTTATCTATGTTAGCCACATGTTTCAGTACCTTTCTCAGCAGGGCAGCTCAAATCTTGCTTCTTTGGAGTCTGAGCAGGAGTGGGAGAAATCAACTTCCTCCTTCCCAGAATTCTCCTGTTCTCCTTGCATCATTTCTACTTCCTGTCCAGTTTTCCCGCCTATACTTCCTGCCTGGCCAATTAGCGTTTACTTAAAACATGATTGACAGAATGCAGATGATTCTCCCGCACCACTCTTATACTTACACTGTCATTCAAATTGTTCTACTTGGACACAGAAATCTTTCATAAGATGATCACTACTTCTCTCTAGCATAATCTCATCTTTTTCTCATTCTTTTTCCTACTTTATCTTTCTTTTTTAATATCCAAATATTTACTGGCATCAAAAATATTTTTGCTTGATGACTCCAAGGAGACAGTGTCTTGGAAACAGATGGGACTGATGCACATACAAGCTCACAGAGTCAGTGGCAACATGCACAGGGCCTGCACAAGTACAAGACAGATTAGTCCCGAGTTGAGACAGAGGACTGGATATGAGCTCCCATGCCTAATCAAGAAACTCTCTGCAATTGACACCCACTTTCAAAGGAAAGATTAGTTTTCTCCAATGGAGTTTCACTGGGTTCATTAACTGCACTTAAGGATAGGCCCCACAGCCAGCAGGAGATGGCTAACACAAAACAAATTCAGTGGCAATTTTTTAGAAATCTTGCCTCATATTGCTTTCCTTCATTTGGGCATTTTTTTGTCTTACTGGATCTTTTGCTTATATATTATGGTTTTCAATTGTGTGTGTGTGTGTGTGTGTGTGTGTGTATGAAAGAGAGAGAGACAGAGAGAGAGACAGAGACAAAGAGAGTTTCTTGCTTATGTCTTTTTTCTTTGTCTTTACTCATTAGTTTACTTGGGTTTTTTGTTTGTTTTCTAAATAGGGAGAAAAATTGAGTAGGTGGGGAAATAAGGAGGATCGGGAAAGAGATGGGGAGTGGAAACTCATGATCAAACTATATTGTATGAAAAAATTTTTGAATAAAAACAGTTACCCAAAAGTAAATAAATAAAATCTTTGATAAATTTTGATAAAGGTATCATCTAAATATTCATTGAGAGACTGATAGTTTAGTAATAGAGATATAAGTTAATGACTTTGAACAATAATAAAAGAATGATTCTAATATACATATTGTATATAATATATATAATATAGATATATGTGTTCTAAAGAGATTGCCACATATGGATGAGTACTTGATCTGAGTTTGTATCCCCAGAACAAATGTAAAGCTGGAGGTAGTGATCCATTCCTGTAAGCCAGTGTTTCTTCTATGGGATGGAAGAAAATTCCCTGGTGGCTCATGGGTCAGCTATCCTGTTGTATGTAGAACATCAGTGAATAATAAAACCTTTTTCAATCACAGAGGAAGATGACCATCAACCACAAACCCTGAGGTTGTCCTCTGTTTGCCATGTACCTACTATACTATGTATGTCCCTGTGTTCACATACAGAAACATGCACACAAACACATACGCATGCATACATACAAAGATAGGAATAAAAATTATTATTCAGCATCATCCTGTTTTTAATTTCTTTTATTCCATGAATCAGACATTATGTAGGGAGTCATGGCTCCCTTTATTACATAGTGGTAAAGTATACCACTACCTTGGTAGGGTGTGCACATCACCTCTAGGTGATGCTAGGCTGTCTTTAAATCAGGAGAGTTAAGAAGTGTGTGTGTGTGTGTGTGCGCGCGCGCGCGTGTGTGTGTGTGTGTGTGTGTGTACACAAGTTATACGCATCTCCTATCTATCTGGTAGAGTGAAATGATACACTAATAATTTATCAATTAGAAATGGATAGATGAACAGTAGACAAATAGATTTGGATAACAGAAAAGTAACATAAACATAAGCCCATTCTGCTGTCTCTAACTTTAATACAGTACCAATACTACAGCCTCCATTCCCTCCTCCTGTTTTGCCTAATGATAACTTCTTTTTGTCTGACAGTGAAGAATCTGGGTTCTGTTTCCCACAGTGCCTTCTTGTATTTAGCTCCACTGCAGCAGATTCAGAATTGCAAAACTCTACCCTAGTGAAAAATAAATCTCAAACTAGACTACAGAATTAATCTAATCTTTTGTCTTCAAATTTCCAAAATTCAATCATGAAACTATTTCCCAAATTTAGGTCAGCTCATTTTTTTCCCTACCACTCTCTTCAGTGAGACAATATCATGCATATGCAATACAGCAATTTCATTTATCTTAGTATGTGTTTGTTCCTGGGATCCCATGATACTCCAGAGGAAATGTTACTAATTTCAATATAATTAAGTTTTCTCTTTGCTGTATATGGTTCAGTGGATTTTCACAAATGCACATAATTCTGTATCTTCTATCAAAATATTATATGCTATTGTCCCAGTGTCATAAAATTAATGAGTATGACCCTTGCTAGTCACACCATCACTCAATGTGTGTCATCTATTGATCTTTTACTGCCTTTGTAGCTTCATCTTTTCCACAATCCCATGAAAACAGAATTATAAACTATTGGGTTTTTATCTGACTTTCACTTAGCCACATAAACAATGCATTGAGGATTCATCCATGGCATTACCTGAGTCAACTATTCTTTTGTTGCTGAATGGCATTCCATTATCAGAATGTACCAGAAAGAGCAGTATTGATTCTGTTGCTGACATAAATTAAAGAAATACTAATTATTCACAGGCTACTGTATAAACAAAGATTTCCATTCATTTAGTCAAATTTGAGGACAGGGACCCCTTTTCACTCATAAGATAAGTGAATATGTATTTATTTAGAAACTGACAAGCAGTTTTTTGAAGTGACACTAACATTTTTTAATTCACACCCTTAATCAATCATAACATTTATGCCTTCTTACCAGTGTTCACATTACCCCATTCTTTTCCTATTGATTTTCACATGGATTTGTCATGCCATTGCGAATTTGATGTGCATTCTTTACAGACTCATGCTGTTTTCTTTTCATTTGTAAATTAACTTCTTTGGAGAAGTATGTGTTCATACTTTTACCCATTTTTAATTGGGATGACCTTGTCACTGAATTTGAAGAATTTTCTACATGTTCTAGGCAAGTCTTTTATCTATTATGTGCTTTGAAAATGAGTTCACCCAGGCTGTATCTCATCTTTTGATTCTCTTAACAATCTCTTTCATACAATACTCTGTTTTTAATTTGGGGCCAAATTTCAGAATTTCTTGTCAAGCCAAAGGTCATGTAGATTTTTTTTCTCTGTCTTCATGCCTGTGTTATACCTGAGTCAATTCTATTGATTGCTTTGTCTCTTGGAATTTTTTCTTATTTTCTGTATGTCTTATAAATTTTGGTTGAAAATAGAATATCATGTGAAGTCAAAAAACAAATAAAAATAAATAAATTTATGCCTGGAAGTTTGAAGCATTTCCTTCCTTTCTTCCTTCCTTAGATCAGATTTTCATAGGGATATTAAAGTGACTTTGCTAATGCTGAGCTGGACTGGGTGATCATTGAATGCAATAGTCAGGTTCTCAGCAGTTGGGTGCCATTTTGTGCTGTCCTTTTCCTGCTATGAGTGGCATCTGATGTCTGTCACAAGAACTTGCTCTCTACACAGTGACCTGTCTCTCCTGAAATGTAGTGGTGAGGGTCCTACAATCTTATTTGTTTCTAAAGAATAAATAAAAGTTGTGACTTTATAAAGTATTTAGTATTTTTAGTGGTAGAAGTGAGAAATGTGTGTTTTTCGGCTTTCTACATTTGAAATAGGTACTGAATATCCTCTACTTTATTTTTGAGAAAAACTTTTTTGTTGTTGTTCTGGGGAGGAAGAAGATCATATTCAAGCTTTTAGAAGAAATCTGATTGTTTCTTGTACAATGAATGAAGGAAACCTCAGGTTTGTCTGAATATTAGGAGGCTGCTAAAAATAATCTCCACAAATGATGAGCCATTTGCAAATATACATGGCTGGGGCAAAATATGAGGCTATTTTGAGAAATTTAGAATTCAACAGGACTTCCTGACAGATTGTAGGAGTGGGTACATTTATGCATATTCATGTACTTAACTTTCAAGAGTGGTGTAAAAAAAAAAGAAGGTCCAAAATCTGTGCCCATGCTAGAAACATGGACAAGCAGGGACACGGTGGCAAAGGGTTGATGCTGGTGAGTTTTTGTCAGCTTTCAAACAGAGAGGTATCTGGGAAGGCGTCTCAGTTGAGGAAATGGTCCCATTAGGTTGGCTTATGGGTGTGTCTATAGAGTATTTTCTTTATTAGTAGTTGATGTGGGAGGGCCCAAACCACAGCCAGTACTAGAAAGCGTGTAGAGCAAGTCATAAGGAGCAAGACAGCAAATAGCATTCATTCAAGCTTCTGTTTCACTTCCTGCCTCCAGATTCCTGCCTTGAGTTCTTGCTCCAATGTCCCTCGATGAAAGACTGTGACCTGTAAAAGGAAGTAAACAGTCTCTTCCCCAAGTCACTTTAGATCAAGGTGTTTAACACAGCAATGGAGAGTAATTAGAGAGAAGTCAAGGTAATTCTAAAGCTGTGAATTAAGAAGGTGTGCTTAGATCATTTAAAAGATAAGGAAGAAGACCTTATTCTTAATTATGGACAACTTAGGGAAAGAAAGAATGAATTATAATTTCCATTTTCATCTGTTCCTGCTGCATCACACTGATCTACTTTATCATTTCAGCAATGGTAGTAGCTTTCGTACAGTGAAGCTCTATTATCAATGGTAGTAGGTTTTGCATAATGAAGGTCTGTTGTCAATGGCAGTATGTTTTGTACAGTGAATCTCTGTGAGAATATATGAATGAACTGAAATGTTCTTTAAATATGAAATGCCGAGAGTCTGTCTCATGGCTTCCCCATCAGTGGAATTTTCAGATACTGTGTGCTAATTGCATGGGCTGATTAAGAGAAAATTCATTTTGCTGTAATATGCCTAAAGCTACTCAATAAAACTAGTATATCACTCTCAGGTTTGGGGCAATTAAGAGAAACCTATCTTGTAGCTTATAAGTACCTGTTGGGAGCGATGAGAAACGGTTAACGCTCAAGTCCCTACTCTGTCTTTTGGAAACCAGAAAGGGATCCACAAACCTGTTAATATAGTGGTGCTTGTTACAGGAAAAATGAAGATGAAGTGTTTGTGTCATGGACTTTTCCCTCCTTTCTCTATCCTGAAGGCATTTACAGAGCTATGTTGGGTCTTTAACCTTAGTACATAGGAATAAAAGAGAAGAATCCTCTCAGGAAAGTTGCAGCCCATTGGGAAGAGAGCCAAAATAGACTATAAATAAAGTGATGGGCACTGATGTCAGAATGAGTAAGTAGAAACATTACTTGAAATGCTACTGTAGCACTTGGCCATTCAGCTAAATAGTTTTTTAAATATGCATTCTGAAGGCAGCATTTGCCTCTCCAGCATGCTCTGACTTCTTAAAATGTTATGGAGACTTCTTCTCTCTTGGAGTTATCTTCAGCAAATATTTGCAAGTTATAAAGAAATTTAATGATTGTCTCCTCCTTTTAACAATGTTTAGAAACTAGCTCATATTTTCTAAAACATAAGTCTGTGAGAGACACTTTGTGGTTCATTGAATTTAAGAAAATATAATAGAGTCAAGTCTTAAGAAACCCCATGATATGTTTTACGTTGCAGATTAATGCTCCTACAAATTGATGTATTTTATTACATTTCTTAAAAGTTGTACTAATTTTATTTTATAAAAAAATTGATCAACTTAACTAAGACTCAATGTTTTATTTTTGAAAGAAAATTTTCAAAATTACTTAGTTGTGTATTGCATATTATCAATGAGGCTCTATATATTTAAGGAACTGATAAAATTTCATGAGCTGGTCTCAGACCCATCTGCATTTGTCTGGGAGTGGTTGAAACTCATGCTACATCGGTATCCTTACCTGAACCATGAGCATAAATGAGGAACTCCAGAGATGGATTGTCACTCAAGGGTGCTCACTGCACAAACACTACCAGCAGAGTTCTGATCCCAGCATCCAGGGAACAAGCTGGGCATCCTCCACATGCCAGCACAACAGCTCCACAGTGGACAGAGTCAGGAAAATCACTGGGACTCCCTGACTCTATTCTAGTGAAGAAATAAAAATCCCAGGTTCAGGGAAGGACCCAACCTCAAAGAAAGGGATGGAAAGTGGTCATGGGGACACAAGATACCCTCATCTGGTCTCTGCATATACACAGGCATGCAAACTCATGCAACCATGAATATGTACATAGTTTTACACAGATGTGCAGATATAGACAGAAATCACAGGAAAACAACTTTTTAAAAGTTGTTAATGCTGTTGATTTTGAGTTTTTTCTCAATGCTGTCTCTATGACTTTCATCCAAATCACTAAAACTTATTCTACAATTGCAGAGGTATTTGTGATCAGAAAAACAAGCAGGTAGATACTGCTATTTTACCGACAGTAACTTAAAAGTGCATTTGAATTTTAGAGATGATGCGATTTGAAAGAATATAAAAGTGTGTTATGAAATCAGTGTTAAGTATCACACGCCCATTGAATTCATGTTCATAAATCCATTATTTTGGAGGAAAAATGTTGAGGAATATTACTTTGAGGTGTGTGGCTTTTTTTAATGCTGCCTTTGTTTAACTCTGTGAAACTGTGATTCTTTGCTTGTCTAAAATACCTAATGATTTAATGAAGCACTGAACAGCTAACAGCAAGGCAGACAAAGAGTATAAATAGAAGGAGAAATGAAGAAAAAGGAGCAAGAGAGGGCAAGGAGAGGACGATGTCAGGAGCCAGACACCCAGTCACATAGCCAGCCACAGAATACAAAGGAAAGTAAGAAGTAAGAAAAATAAAAACACAGAGGGAAAAGGTAGATGGGATTATTTAAATTAAGAAAAACTGCCAAGCAGCAAGTCAAGCTAAGGCCGGGCATTCATAATTAATACTAAGCCTCCGTGTATGTCAAGAAAAGAAATTATCATCCTCTGACCAAATTCAGACTTTATTTTGCGGTAGCTGATTTTTTATAATGTAATTAAAAATTTTTTTTGTTTGTTTTTCAAGACTGAGTCTCTCTGTGGAGCTTTGGAGCATATCCTGGAACTCACTCTGTAGACCAGGCTGGCCTTGAACTCACAGAGATCCACCCATCTCTGCCTCCTGAATGTTGGGATTAAAGGCCTGAGCCACCCTGGCTCAGCTAATAATGGTTTTAAATAAGGAATGGAACTGGCTGGTTTCAGCTTGCATTTTTGTTTGGCCACTTGCTAACTCTCAGTTCCTGCTTTACTCATCTTTAAAAATGATACATCCTTTAAAATAATACAGATTAACAAGGACACTTATCCTGTAAAGTTATTCTGGAGCTCTCACTGATAAACTAAAAGACTGAAAATTCCCCCAGTGATGTCATGGTCAGCGTGTTTTAGTAATTGTTATTTTCCTGTGGGATTGCTAATAAGCAACCATCTTTCTCAGTTTAACTTTGGAAGAATGTTGGGTGTTTTAGAAAACAAAAATGACCTTAAAGGAATAGTAATTTCTTTTGTGAAAAGATTCCAGTAATTGACTATTGGGTCTGATGTGGGCAGTTATGACGATGATCTTAACAATGCTAGCATTATCAAATTAAGCACCTGGCCTCCCCACTCCTATTAGAAAGGCAATGGGACTTTTTCTCATGAAGCAGAGCTTGTGTTGTTTCATCAGATCCTTCTGTCAGAAAGTAAACTGGGTAGAAACATGTTTTCCGTTTTCTACGCTGCAGCTCCCTCACTTCCCTGGACAACCATTACTAAAGTCCTGCAGAAGACAACATGACAAAAGGGTGAAAAAATACTTATTTTTAAAGTTTATGTTTCATTTCCAAGGCATGGGTGATTCTGTGGACACTTCTGAAGCCTGCTTTATTTGTGAGATAGGAATGTAATAAGATGCACTTTATTGACCTCTTTCCTATCTATAGCATAACACCCATAATGGATTTCAGACTCATTTATTCAATAAAGCTAAGCAAATGGTGATGTCACTTGGGTTATTTGATCATGGTCACTTTCTTTATTATCATTATGATCACTCTATGATTTCCATTCTGGAAGAAACCAATTGCTATAAACATTGGAATTTAAGATTAAACAAATACGCTGCATTACAGTGCTGGGGGTCAAAAATCCAAAGTAAGTTTCATTGGATGGCAATGGGCAACATCATTGGACCTGTTTTCCAGGCTTCTCACATTCTCTAGGCTGTCTGCATCCCTTGGATTGGGGCACCTTCTGTACCTTAAGACTAGCAATTAATTATGATATGCCTCTGACAATGCTTCACACCATTGCTGTTTTCTAGGGATCCTTGTGAACAGATTGAGTGCAATGAGATAATTTCCATGAGCAACATGTGTATTAAATGTTCTAAAATTACAACATGGACACTATGTTACGTATCAACATCATCTGTCTATTAAGTATTGATACTTTCCCCAAAGTCAATTTCACAGTTTCTCCAGGCCAAGAATCTGGGCTGAGTTAAGGGGACCATCTGCTTCAGAGTCTCTTTAAAAATTGCACCCACATGTCTGTGGGGATGGTAGGAATCTCCAAACCTGACAGGAGGGGGGAGATTTATTGTTGGCTGCACACCTCTGGCTGTAGGTAGAATACAGAGCTCATGAACTACATACAGACTAGAGGATCTATGCACCAGAGATGTCTTTTATGGCTTTAGAATGGAGGATCTCCATAAAAGGTTCCTGTAAGGACTTGATTACCAGCTGATAGGAATTGAACAGATCATGGGAACTCTGATGTAATCAATGGATTGATGCACTAATGGACTCATAGTCGAATATACTATGGAAAAGTATGAAAGCTGCTTAATGTGTAGCCTAGATGGAGGAAGTGAGGACTGGGAGATACATTTTCATGTGGCCGGGGAGCAAATCTAGAGTCTTGGCTTTGCTAGGGAAAGGCTCTGCCACTAATTCACACCCAAGCCTTGAAGGGTCCATCTTGTCTCTGGCTTCCAGCTTGTTCCTTTCGTAACTGTTGTGTTTCCTGCCTTCGATGAAGAGATCAGCCTCTGGCACACATTCCTGCGGCTGAGACACTCTGCATTTCCTCACACTCAAAGCAATGTCATGCAATTGACCAAATATTAAAACCTTTGAAAACATCAGTCAAAGCAAATCTGTCCTTTTTCAGGCCAGATGTTTTGTCATGGGTGGGCACTTAAGCCACTCCTTAGTTCTTACCACATGGGTCTTTCTATAATACATATCTCTCTATATGGGAGATGACTTTACCAGGAGTGAACAAGGATGAAGAAAAGGGGGGGGTGAGAAGACAGACCCCCAAGGAGCAATATTCTCCCACCGTCTTCATAGATTATTCACCAGAAGAAAATCAGCGGATCCATCCCACACTGAAGAATGTGAATGCCACAAGGCAAAAGTCAGACATCTTATAAAGCCGCCTTCTGTCATTACCATCTGATTGTCCTTGTCTATTTTGTCCTCTTTTATTAGTAGTATTTGAGCCAAACACCCTTTCCTATGAATTCTGTCATCGTATTTGCCTGCCTAAAACAAAGCCTTAGGTAACCCGATATCAGGACTCCTCCCGACCCCCTAGTATCTTGTGCATTCATCGCTGAGAACCCCAGCTCCCCTTCATGTTACTACTGCGGTTCTTTTCTTACAGTGAACCATGACTAAGCCATTCTGGATCCACTCAAAAGCCACTCATGGAAATTGCTTTATCATGTGTTGCAGAAAGCAGAAGCACTACACTAGCTTTAGAGGCCTTTGTCTCCAACTTTGCCTAAGCCCTTCTTTCTTCATTCACCATGTGCGCTTCATTAGATCCTCCCAGTTTACGCCCTTCCTGAACAGGGAGCTTTGTAACCATCCTGTGCTTTCACGGATGGTGTTCCCTCCAACTACCTGGTCCAAGAAACACCCCTAGACATACAGATTCCTCATATACCAAATATAAAACACACTTTGAAAAGAGTGGAAACTACCAGTAACCAGGAAACTAATGACCATGAGCATACCAGAAATAATGTCTTTAACTGAAATGTCAATTTTGCCTCCTTATAGGGTCATCTTTCTCTTCTCCTTGTGGCTAATCTCCATCTTGGATTTGTTTGCATTTCTTTTGTTGAACACATGTCTGTAATGTATTTGTGCTTCTAAGCACTTTTATTAGTATTTAGGGATGCATGGTGCATGAAATCCTGGAGTTGAGCATTGCTCCTTACAGCTGAAGTGCTGTAAAATTATCACTATTTATAGTAAGAAGGTTTTTGTTCGTTACTCAGAAGTGGTCTTGCTATGTAGCCAAAATTTACCCTCAGACTTATAATCCTCATTCCTCAGTCTTCCAAGTGCTAGAATTTCAGGCATGTCCCATCATGCCTAGATTATGATAAGAAGTTTTATAAGCGCATCAGAATGTGTCCTGTATCCATGGATTTGGGATATTGCTGGTATCTTTGCTGCAAATGGCATTAGTGCTATGGAATTATTGACCTTGGTCACATGAAGATGTTTCTGTAAAGTATTTACTATGGATTGAATGCTTCATCGGCTGTAAGATGTGCAATTTATCACATCCCAGGAGAATTTTCTATTATGTTTATACTGAGATGCATGCTCTCCCACAGTGTTTGAATGATCCTGCAACTGATTTAGTATTGTTAGACTTTTAACGTTTACAAACAATGAATGTGCAGAGTGGAATGTTTTTCCACTTGTCTCTTTATCCTTCAGGTTTCCTCTTTCCCATTTACCCAAATGCCATTATGTCTTTGATTATTTTTATGCAATTTTGGTTTGTAGAAGATTTTATATATTTTGAATCTTAACTATACATTTAGTGGTTTGCATTTTTATATCATTAATGTTATCTTAATTAACCAACAGGTGCTGTTATTTGATGGTAGTCAATTTAATTTGTCTGTCAAATTATGACCGGATGCTTCCCTATTCAAAGTCAGAAAACTTGGAAACTCTTAACCATATCTTCTGAAAGTTCAAACTTTAATTTTGTTTAATTTGTTTTGGGATGGGGCCTCATATAGCTCAATGTGGCCTCAGAGTCACTACATGAGTGAAGCTGACCTTGAATTCATGATCTTTCTGCCTCTCCCTCCCGTGGCCAGGTGCTGGAATCACAGGAATGTGGTACTATGCTGGAAATAATTCTTACTCGATTTTTTAATCTATTTGAGATTAAATCTTGTGTGTGGTATGAAGTAAATATTAATTTCAGCATCCCTCTTAGATATAATCAGCTTTCAGAACATTAAGCTTATTAATTACATTTCTGTCATTCTATTTATAGACGCTGCTTCATAAATAATAATTATTCTTTATGAGCACACAACTCTCTGGTGTTTGACTAATTTTCCATGTATTCATGGCATCATTTGCTACCATTATTGTACTTTCAGAATTTTTGATTGATAAGGCAAGTTCTTACTCTTTTCAATAGAACGCTTGTACGAATTCTTTGAGAATTGCATTGTATCTTGATCTCAGTCATCCTCCACCCCAATTCCTCCAAGACCCCACCCCATCTCCAAACCCCCACCCAACTTTCTATTTCCTTTTACTTTTTAAGTAACCAGTCAAGTGCAGTTTTTGCTCTGATAAACTGAACGAGGGGACAGCCACTAGAGCTTGGTGGAATACAGAAAACTCACTGTACCTCTGCCAGAAGCTATCAGCGCTCCACAGGTCCTCAGTTAGGGGTCTGGGCTCCGGAATCTTCTCCCTCTGTGCTAGGATGTTGACTGGCTCAATGTCGTGCAGGTCTCTGTCCCCTTGAATGCAAAGGTCCTGTCATGTCCAGAAGACACTGTCACCATATTGTACTTCTGTAATTTTTGCCTAATAAGGCAAGTTAATATTTATAAAAAATACTCTAAACAATTCTCTGAATATTTTCTAAAATATTTGGGTCCACAAGCCATAGATAGGGGTTAAATTGCATTCTACTCTGAATGTTAACTAAAGTTCTATAATGTCAAAGAGCGGGTGGTGGTGAGACATATTACTCAAAATACACACAGAAGGAAAACTTTTGTTTTAGTCAGAGGAACAGAACGAATGGGGTGAATGCATATTTTAAAGATACTTTTCCCACTGGTTTATTTACATGGGCTGGATAATAGAAAAGCACCTGTCTGTTCCCTGCAGAAGCTGAGAGCCCAGTAGCGCTTATTCCTTGAAGCTGAATGCCTGCCTCAGCAGGTCTTTATCTGGTGCTGATGGCCTAGAGGATTCCTGCACAGTCGCTGGTCTTCAGTCTGTGTTAGAAGGTCAGAGATGCAGAGTTTTGACGGCATGAAAGGCTAGCAACAGAAGCAACAGAATCAATGCGCAGGCTAGCAAGAGCTGAAGGCGGGAAAGTGAACAGTAACTCTTTCCTTTAGGGATCTTAGATCTGGGTGAGGCCAGAAAGTGCTGCTACCTTGGAGGAGAGCCCACATCACTCATCAATCCTTCTGGAAGTCATCCTCACAGACCTGTCCAAAGGAGAGCCTTTCTGTTGAGTCCAGACCCGATCAAGTTGGCAGCTGAGATTAGTGACCACATGTCCTTTAACACACTAGCCAGGGAGCTGATAGTGAGGGTGGAAACGATTTCAGTCGCTACCTTGATGAGGTCAGTCATGTCTCGGCCTGCAAGGATGATGAATCCCTGCAGAGGTTCGGAGTGATTCCTGATAATTACGCTTCTTTCAGAGCTCTCACGGGAGCCTGAATTGCCTCGTAGTCTGCATGTGGTTTACCTCAGTCAATTCAGCCTTTCCAGAGAGGTGCTGGGGTGGCCTGCGGGTTAAGGACTCTGAGCTCTAATGACGACATTTTAATATGGTGCCCTTTTGCCGCAGGGGAGTGAATGTACATCCTTTTTGTCCAAACCTTGTTTATGACTCTTTAGGTTCAGGAATAAATATGTTTTATCTATAATAAACTTCTCTCAGAAATGTTCAAAACTTCACATTAGCATATAAATTATTTTTACAATTTGACAAAGCATGGTGAAAATACCTTGTCGAAGCTTAATTCTCTGGAGAAGGAATTAGACTATTACCAATATTTTTAAAAATATGTAGCACTGATTGTAAATACTCTAAATTGATAGAAGTGTTCAGGCCAAGTTTAAAACATGGAAGGTGTCTTCCAGTTGTATTTACTGATATCCTTAATTAAGTTTCATAATTTTCTCCTAAAAGATAGTTTATATATATATTTAAAATTTATTCCAAGGTACATTATATTTTTCTTCACAATTTAATAAATGATATTTTTTAATTTTATTTTTAACTGGTACTGTTGCATAAAGTTGCAATTAGTTTTATAATTGATTTTGTGTCTGGCAAACTTGTTGAATTCCCTTACAATTGTAATAAATTTTTCATACATTATTTTATGTTTTCTACAGAGGCAGTCCTGCAAGAATAATAGATTTATTATTATTATAGATGGTAGATTTATTTCTTCCATTTCAGTTCATATAATGTATAAATCTTTCTTGCTGTACTGAGTTGATCAGAGTTTCCAGGAAAACATTAAACACAAAGAGAGGTTAGAGCTATCCTTGTTTTACCCTTGATTTAAAGGAAATGATTTTAACTATTCATTAAGTATCAAGTTTTAAGTATTCTTTTATATATCATATATCAGTTTATCAGAGGCCTTTCAATTAATAAGATTTTTAAATGAATTAAGTGTCGAATTATGTTGCGAGATTTTTCTAGCCCTAATGATATGCTTGTATAATTTATTTTTCTCCTGTACATTTCAAATTGATTTTCTAATGCTAATCCAACTTTTATTCTTGTGAATTAGCCCATTTTGACCATGATGTATTTTCTTCTTAATAGATTTCTGGAATCTGTTGCTGATATTCTAGTTAAAATTTTTCATTTATGTTTAAGTGTTACATTGATTTACAATTTTAGTTTGTTATACAGCTTTTAGATTGTTATGGTATAAGTTTATAACGATACTGAATTCACTGAGCTATATTCCTTTTTGATGCTTTGGAATAGTATATATGATTGAGATTTTTTCATAAACATTTGGAAGATATTTGCAGAAAATGGTTCTGTCACTATTCAAGTTTTCTTTTCTCTATAATTAAGACTAATTAATTTGTAAAGATTTCTACAATTTGCAGTAAAGGTTTTGAATTTACTTTTACAAAGCAGTTCATATCTTTGAGCTATTTTCTTGATATCTACAAGATCTCCTATCAATTCCCATTCTGTGCCATACTTTTCCTTCTCCTTTTTGAAGGATCAATTTTGTTCTGTTTGTCTGTTTTACTAGTTGCAGTATTTCCCCAAGTCTTCTGTGACAGCACACGGCAAAGCTGGAAGCTGAAAATGACACAGATTTGTTCACTTTCAGCTCTGGAAGCCAGTAGCCTGTGACAAATCTCATGAGGACAAAAGACAGGATGACAGTAAAGTTACATTGTTTTTGGAGACTCCATGAGAAAATTCATTTCTTGCATCTTCTTGATTCAAGCATCTTCCTGCATTTGAAATATAACAATGTGGGTTCACTAGAGAACAAACCAATAGAAGGATGAACAAATATATATTCTTCAACACACATTAATTAACATATTATACATTATATACAAATATAAACATTAGTATAACATATATGGAGTTAGGTCATATAATCATGCTCACCAATTTGATCCATAATACACAGTCAGTAAATTGGAAACCCAAGATTGCTGAAACTGTAGTTGCAAATGTAGTACGAAGGTCTGAGAGCCAAGAAAGCCAATGAAGTAAGTTCTAGAACCAAGTTAGGATGAGTGAGAAGCAGCAACAATCAGTGTTTCAGTTCTAGTCCCAAAGCAGGAAAGTATCTGTGCCCCAACTGGAACAGTCAGAGAGAAAATTCGCTCCTATGTGGCTTTTAAAGTCTCCCAAGGTCTCAGCTTGAGTGGATGAAGTCCTGCGTTATGGAGTGTGTCCTGCTCTTCTCAGTCGACTGACTGGAACATTGATCTCATTCAAAAGACCCTGATAGACAAGTGCACAATATTGTATGAGCAAATGTCCCTGAACATGGCATGCACCAGTCAAGTTGATTCAATTGACCCTCAAGCTTGGCTCCTGGCTGTGACACTCCAGTCTCTGCTGCTTCCTGACCCTGCACTGTGGTGTTCTATAAAAATTCTTATGTTTGTATAGAATCAGGGCTAATTGTGAGTACAGACAGGTTAATCTCTCAGTCTCACAATTCTCAATTCACTTACAACTGCAGGGTCCTTTTTAATAGTGTCAGAGAAGTCCACACATCCCAGGGTTTAGGGCATGGACAGACCTGTGGAAGGGATGGAGCAATGTTCAAGCTTCTAGATATTTAAGAATTACTTTGGCGCTTCAAAATTGATATTTTGTACTGTTATTTTTTTTAGGGTCTTTCCTTCATTTTATTTCACATCTTGGAATGTAGAGCCAAAGCAGCATTACATCTTTGTATTTATGCTCTTCTAAGCCTATGATTGACATTTGATTAATTAATCATTTATTTAGTGTTAAATGTTGCCAGAGTTAGGGAAGTGATGGATACACACTGACATATGTGTATCACAAGGCTAGAGTGTAGTGAAAAGGGGAGCGGAGGGCTAGCCTGCTTTTCATCCCACCTGGCTCCCTCACGGCTAGCTTTACACCCAAAATAACAACATACAAATTGTATTCATTTAAGCACTGCCTGGCCCATTA
>LOEQ01005531.1:62150-73225 GCA_001685075.1 Bramus lutescens | reverse complement strand
ATGGGGCTGTTCTAATGGGAGCTCACCAAGGCCAGCTGGACTGGGACTGATGGAGTCTGTGATCAAATCAGACTCTCTGAACATGGCTGATAAGGAGAGCTGACTGAAAAACCAAGGACAATGGATCTGGGTTTTGATTCTACTTCATGTACTGGTTATATGGGAGCCTAGTGTGTTTGGATGCTCACCTTCCTAGACCTCGATGGAGGAGGGAGGACCTTGGACCTCCCACAAGGCAGGGAACCCTGACTGCTCTTTGGACTGGAAAGGGAGGAGAAGGGGGGATGCGGGAGGGGGGAATGGGAGGAGGGGAGGAGGTGGAAATTTTTAATAATAATAATAATAGTAAAATTGTACTGTTATTTTTATTTTGCATCACTAAGGATGGTTTAATTCATTTTGCTTTATTTGGAAGTTAAGTTCTTTGCATTTAGTGCTTTTATTCCACTTGTAATATTATAATTGAAAAATATGTATTTCCCTCCAAACAATACTTTTGTTGGTTTGAGTATATGCAACCTTCATTGTTGTCTAACTCTAACCATACAAATTTCATTTGATTCAGTGGCCCATGTTCTCCTAGTGTCTCCCATAGCCTCTGACTCCTCCAGTCTTTCCTCCCTCTCTTCCTTGGGGTTCCCAGATCTCAGAGGGGAGGGCCATGATGGAGAACTCCAATTTAGATTCTCTCTCAGCCTAATGTGGGGTCTTGTCTTATTATGTCTTATTGGTCCCGTCTGGCTGTAGTCTTTGAGTGGCCTGTCCTTTACTCAAGAGGAAATGGAGAGGGGTAGATATGGAGGAGAGGAAAGATGGTGATGACCTGGGAGGGGTGGAGAAAGAGGAAACTCTGATCAGGATGTACTGTGTAAGAGAATAATCTAATATCAATTTTAAAAAGAAAAGGTATTTTTTAATATCCAGTTGCTTTTCTGGGAGTAAGCCTCAACTCAATTTAATCATATGATCTATATGAGATCCATGCTTTAAGACTGGCTGAAAGCTGATTTAAGTTTTAATGTGTGACAATTTTTGCATAAGACTAAATTATGTTGTCTAACTGTGTTGTTAAAGAGAAAATCAGACTCAGTGTTTTGTACCCTCAAGCTCTTGACCTATACATTTCAATTCTTTCTTCCTGAGTGGGCTCCAATTTTATTTCTACAAGAAGCTTTTCTTGAGTGTAGGGCTGAGTCCTCTTCTATGCTCCCATTGTGCCCGGTTGACTTTTTACAATACTACTGTATAGTCTCTTCAATTTCTCTCTCCTACATTTTGTGAAAGCCCCAAGAAGAGAATACATTTTATTTGCCTTTGTCTTTCCTTTTTCTAGCACGTTATTTGCTGTAGAAGCATTAAGTAAACAATTATTGAACTAAAGGACTGCATGAAGCTGTCTTTAAAAAGCTTGTCTGCCAACGTCTTTTTCCGTGTAAACAATACACTGTGTTCTAGTAGTAATGCCAGCAGATGAATTAAAATTAGTGGAATGAAGGGTAAAGTTTCTGCTCTGTTTAGAAAATGCTGGGGGAAGGGGTATCTGGAGAGATGGCTTATTGCACTCCCGGAGGGCCCGACTTCCCAGTACCCACCTATAACTCTAGCGCCAGGGGATCTGAGGCCCTTGTCCAGGCCCTGAAGGCACCCACACACATGTGGCAAACAAGCAGATATCCATGAATAAAAATAAATCTTTTTGGAAAAAGAAAAGCAAATGCAGTGGGGAAAGCCAGTACTTTATCTCTAGGTTTTATTTTCCTGGGCCAACTGGATTTACAAAAGTCAGAAGTGGGTCAGTGATGGATTCACTATATGTAGCCCCCGATTTTGACATTTGACTCTTGATATGCGCTTGTGCCTTAATTCTTCTGGAATTACAGGGCTGTATAGATAAAGGATGAACCATAATGAGCTCAACTCTATAGCATCCTGAAAATTACTAGGATATAAATGTTGATGTCTTTGAAAGAGCAGGGAATGCAACTTTTATTGACACATACTTAGAGTAAGGAACCTAATTTCACATCCTTTTTCTAAGAATCCAAGCAGGAATTTAAAGTTACCCTAGTTTCTACAGTTACTCCAGGTTATATATTCACATATAAAGATTTGGAGCTGGAGAACCTGCACCCATGAAATCTCAAAGAGTCAAGTAAACAAGGCTTGTACAACGACAACTCCATGAGGTATGCCAATATGGATATGGAAAATCTCATAAGACCCTACACTTAGAAGAAGAACCATAGGAAATGAATACCTATTGTGAGAGGGAGAATCAATTTTCTTCAAAGGCAAGCCCACTTTGGTTATCCAATTCTAAGTAGTCAGTCCTAAACCTACATACATACACACATACATCATACATACATAAAGCAACAATGAATGGAATAAGCGTGCTGTGTTCACATATTGATGCATGTCTATAAAAGGAAAAATAATGATTAAAGAAGGGGTTAAAAATTGAGAGGGAGTATGAAGGATACAGAATGAGTTAATAGGGTATGCACAGAAATGATATAAATCCAATTCTCACATATGAAATTCTCTAAAACATTTAAAATTTAAATTAAAAATAGCTGAACCTGTCTTTCTTTGAAAGTATTTTTCTGTTCCTACCAAAAAATAAAAGAAATTAAATTTTAGCTTGAATGTCCCCAATCTTGAGCGATGTCCTCACAGCATCAAGCTTATTTGATATAAATCCAGGTAAGCATCCCAAAAATTAGATTTGGACTACTTAGATTTAAAAAAAATGAATGTTTGTACAAAACAGACACTAAAGAATTTGATGGCTAGATTCTTTGTTGAAATCGAAAAATTGATTTTGTAATACAGATAGAAAGCTAAGAACTAGAATACCAGATGGAAGGGGGATTTGAGGAAGGCAAACTCAGAGGAGTCACAACACAAAGCCAAACTTACTGTATTTTAATTTCTGATGTTTTTCAAAGTGATTTTTGTATACAGAGATGGGAATCTAGGTTCACCTTGTGCATGTCAATGAACTGCTTTCCCAGTCATTCTCCGAAGAGACTGTTCTTATGTGCTGTTGGATCCTTGGTTAGTGGTCGGCAGCAATGTGGGTATGGAGCTCCACGTTCTCTCATCCGCTGACATTTTAGTCTGTTTTAGTGTTGCTTTGATTGGTGTGAATTCACGGTGTATCTGAGATCAAGTGGTATGACATTTTCTGGTTTGATATACAGATCTTCTGATAGGTTTCCAAATTGATATATCATTTCTCTCATCAGCTATTCAGATTTTTAAGGAGACTTTAGAGTCCGCTATACATATAAGTATCACAATAAAGAGTGTAGTTGACTACAGATCAGAAGGCGGTAAGCTTTGGGTTGGCATGGTTTAGGGTTTTATTTATTTGCCAGTGCGACTTGTGCTGTGAAAACAGATCGTTTTGAAATACACACACATCCCGGCACGACTAAACAGAACTGACGAACAATGAAGAATTTCTCTATTTGGATCACAACAAACATTAGATGATGATGTCTCTTACCAAACTTAATTTACTGCACTGAAGCCTTAAAAAAATCCCTAAATACAGCCAGAGAAATTTGAAATCTTGAATGCTGCAAATCCAGAACTAGCTGATTCTAAGCATAGGTCAACTTGCAGAATTTAAAGAAAATTAAGTAATATCTGATATTCAAATATCTCCAAATATAGATGGCGTATTTTAGGTTACAAATATAGGTGACAAAAGAATAATGGTGAAAATATTTTAGAAATATGTAAAACCAGTGATTAGAAATGCTAATGCAGTCTAGAAATGCATGGCATAAATGTCAAAAGACTCATACACTTCTACTTTTTCCTCACTAAAAGATTTTGTCTCCATTTATGACAGTTTCATAACGTCATGTTCCATCTTTGTCGAAGGAGGTAGACTTTGCTGTGTGAGGTTGCAGTATATTGCCACTCTGACTATGAGCTTGGCCAGGGATTTGGTTTTAGTCAAATGGATTTTAGCAACTGTAATGCACACAAAGTCTTAAATCACATTTGGCTGTAGGAATTGTTTTTGTGCTTTGTAGAAGAAGGACAAATCTCTGTAGGATCCATAGACAATTCTCAAGTTTAACCTCAGACAATCACCCCAGTAACTTCAGTTTAGACCAGAATTCCTGACCAATATAACCTATGTAAATATTTTCTTTTAAAGCCAGTGTTTGGAATCTGATTTACTAGGTAGTTTTGGTATTCCTCTCCTCTATTTCCACAAACCACTCTGTGATTTGACAGATGATGAGATCAGTTTTTGAGAACAACAAAGCAGCTGTCAGAAGGAACAAGGAATTTCTCACAGCAAGGGTTGGGAATAGTGTGGTAGATGGGGAGGTAACACAGCTACAATACTTGTGTCAATGACTCTTCTGAAATAAGCATCATTGTGACTAATCCCACTTACCCACCATGCCTGGAAGTAGAACATAGCATTCCACCACACCCTCCAAGTTTTCACTACCCACCCAAGACATGGGTATTCCCCATAATAATGAGATGGTGTCCACAGAAGAGAACCATAACTACTATAACAAAGACCTTAAAGGGCAGGAGGGCAGAGGACTTGTCAAAGGTATTGAGTCGATGGAGTGGATGAATTATTTGATGGGTTTGGCTGTATCCTGTATCGTGTGGAGAAGCTTAAAGAGCAGCTGCAAAGTAGGGCACCATTGGTTAGATGTTCAAAGAAAAATGAACCAACAAAAATAGTGCACGAGAAAGGAAATTTAATCACCATAAATTATCAGACTGAACAGTGAGCGAGGTTTACAAAGTCAAAACAGTGTAAACACTAAATAAGGACTGAACAAAATGCTAAGATAAATTGTAACGAAAAGAAAGTGAAATGGAAGTCATAGGTTGGCAGAAAGCAATCAAAGGTTCATCAGCACTAAGCCACAACTGATGAATCAAGAGATTTCTCAAGAGCCAAGGAAGCAGGTCAGTGGTAGAAACCTAGCCTAATATGTATGGTATCCTGAATTTCATCCCCGGTGCCACATAAAATAATCAACCAAATAATTTAATTTAATGAGAATGTTATTTTAACAAAAGAACTCAAAATGTGTATTAGTAGTAAATAATGAAACAACTGACAGAATAAATAAAAGGGATAATAGATAAATGTACCAAGAAGTCTTTCTACTTGAAACAGAAAAAAAAAATGGGCACAAAAGAAACCGAATTTACAATTTTAACACCAAAGTGTTCATAAAACAAGTAGAGATATTTGAAATTCCTAGGAGTAAATGAGCAATTACAGAAGAAAACTGGAATAAGGAAATAATTGGGGAACTGTGACATAAACTCCTATGTGAGATAAAATTCTTAAAGAACAACCAGTTTAAATAATAAAATATGTCACACCCAAAAAATCACGATATTCCTGAAATACCTTGAAGACTTTTGCTTTATTAAGAGTCAGAATGTAGATTTTGTAGTAAACAAATAAAATGGGAACTTAAGCAATTTGAAAGACAATAAAGTAAGCCTTGCTTATTAGTGTTAGAAAATGAGAGGAAGAGGCTGATGCGAAGGAACAAAGGCGATTAGCAATGTTTCCAAATTAAAGACATGCACAAAGTTTGGGTCACATTAGCCCATAGACATAAGGGAGAGAATACCTACAACCGCTTGTGAAACTAAGCCAGCTGTAGAACCTGCTGAAAACATTTCATGAGCCAAGGCAGATCGCCTGGAAACAAACGGGTACAATACAAGAGCATCCTAAAGGCCAAGTGGGAGACTTCTGCCCCCACCTGCATGGCTTTGGAATATTTATGCCCTGGCAATGCTAAAGCATGCATGGGCAGCCCGAATAAGATGGTTCTATTGAACTTGTCCGTATTGGGTTTCATGATCTAAGTTGATGAGGACGAATGATCAGGTCTCTTCCTCAGGAGGGCACCAGATCTCATTATAGATGGTTGGGAGCAACCATGTGGTTGCTGGGAATTGAACTCAGGATCTTTGGAAGGGCAGGCAGTGCTCTTGACCGCTGAGACATCTCTCCAGCCCCTCATGACTTTGAACTTGACCTGAATAGTTTATTAACACTAATGAAGAGGAGGGCTAGCTAATCTTGTGGGGGCATCTCTGTGGGGGAGCAGGCTCAGGCTTTAGTTATCTAGGATAGGAAGCTATAGTTGGCACTTTTCTGTAGATACTGGTTTTAGCTAAAGGATAACTGTTTATCAACAACCATACTAAGACCAGAGGAAGGCATTGCTATTCCCCTGAACCCGACCCAGGGCATGGGCGTTCCCAAGGGTCTGGGGCACTTGATCTTTGACTTGGCTCTGCTTGTGTCGACACTGCACACTTACTCATCCACTCCCTAGAGCCTGGGGCTGTGGCCTAGTTGGGAGTGTGCTGCTCTAGCATGGAAAGTGTCTAGGTGTGATCCTCAACACCACCAAAGACCAGACCTAGTGATGCAGCACTATGATCCTAGCACTTGAAAGGTGGAGGTAGGAGGATCACATTATCCTTACCTGCATCTCAAATTCAACGTCACCTTGGGCTTTATGAGAACCTGTCTCAAAACAACAGCAACAATAATAACAATAGCTAGACACACCATACAAATTAAATCGTTACTTAATTGAAGGAGAATATTCTTTTATATATCTACTTGATTTTTTTAATTTTTATTTCTTTTAAAAAAGAGGGTATGGTACGTGTTTCTGCCCGGTTACGAACCGGGGATCTTTCGCATGTTAGGCGAACGTGATAACCACTACAGTACGAAAACCCGGCCTGATTTTTAATTAAAACATAGTTACATCATTTCCCTCTTTCCTCCTTCTAGCCATTTGCACAGTACTCCGCCTCTCCCTGCTCCCCTTCAAACTCATGGCCTTATTTTCTTTAATCATTATATATACACGTGTAAATATATTATGGACATACATGCATTAAAATATAATTATAGCCTTCAGTGTCTGTTTAGCATTGTTGTGTCTATTACTTCAGCTATGATAACTTGGAATAGGATAATCAGTTAGGGGCCTCATCTTTGGGGAGAACTAGTCCTTGCCTGTAGCTCTTTGTCTAGGAGTGGGGCCCATGAGATTTCCCCCTTCCACAATTGCACGTCTACTGGTGTTTTCATTGTTTGGGTCCTGTTTAGGCAGTATATGGTTGAGCTGTCATGATGTAGTTTCATGCCATTTTGAGTAGACACAATTTAACAACAGACTTCCTGGTCCTCTCCTTCTTCCTGGTATATCTTTGCCTTTCCTGGATGCTTCCTGAGCCTTAGGTGCAAATGTCATGCTAGAGATATATCCATTGGGTCTTGGCACCCCAAGGTTATTTTTTCTCTTCATTACAGTTTTCTATAATGATCTCTTCTGCAAAGAGAAGCTTCTTTGATGAGGTGTGAGAAGTACTTGTCTGTGGGTTTAAGGGAAAATATTTGCAATGCAGTTAGGGATTCCACTGGTTTAGTAATATGGAGGTAGATTCATGACCTCATTAACCCAGGAAGTTTGATAGGTTCCAGTATTAGGCATTATTTCCCTCCTATTGAGAGGACTGTAAGTCTAACTAGACAGCTATTGCTTACCTCCAAGATATGTGTGCCACTATTTTACCTTTAGGGATATCTTGGTGGTAACTGGCCATTTTTGTGGTTCATAGACATGGATGACTAGAACTATTGGCTGTTTCATATATATGTATATGAATATGTTTATATATGAGTTTTAAATGAATGTATATATTATGCAATTTTAGGTAAATAAAATATTATTCTTATGGACAAATGAATGGCTTAGAAAACCGCAGCTAATCCTTTCTGAAAGAAATCTTCAAATACATGCTCCAGAAATAAAAATGAAAACAGAAGACATGGTAAATAAAAAAGTTAATGACTCTCACCCACAATGTAGGAGAACCAAAGGGAAAGACCAGAGGAGAGGAAGAGAGTTTTACTATAAAGAGAAACACGTCCTCACTGATTTAAGAAAATAAATAAAAGCTCTATGCTACAATATGTTAAGGGCTACAACTCCAATTAAAATAGAACATGAGATTTTTTTTCAAACTACAAGAACAAACTTCAGTATATGGAAATGTGAAAAAAAAAGACAAGGACCCGAAGGAAGCACTGTGAGTATAAAGCATTAAAATGAGATTTCTGGAATAAAGAATATTTGTAATAAACTTAAATAGGTTGATGCCAGTCAAAGTTGAGCATGAGGGTGCATGTCTGTCACCCTAGCATTTGGAAGGTAAGGCCAGGAGGAGGATCAGGAGTTCAAAGTTAACCTTAGCCACAGAATTGATTGGAAACCCATTTGAAATATGTCATATCCTGTCAACAAGAAATGGAGGAGGGGAAGGGAGGAATCTAGTCTAAAGACAAAAATGCCTGTTGGAGACTTTGACAGGAGTAGTGGTAAGTGGTCATATACCATATGCAAAAGTCTATTTTCAAGGCTTATCCTTGTAAACAGGCTGCCTTTATTCTTTTCACTTGCTTGATTGACTTAAAAGTCCGTGTGTTAGAGTTGTATACCTCTGAACCAAATCATTGATCCTTTACCCTAAGAGTAGCACCCTAGTCCCACAAATCACTAAATGCAATAGACTCATACCAAGAGTTTGTGTCCCCATTGTGATGGTTAAAATCCCTTGTCAACTTGTGACACCTAGAAGCACCTAGGAGACAAACCTGTGAACAAGTCTGTGAGGGAGTTTCTAGAAGGGGCTCATTGAGATGCAAAGACTTATCTTGATCATTCCATGGTCTGGATACTGGACTATATAAAAAGGAGAAAGTGACCTGTAGGTCACTATTCGTTCCTTCCTGCTTCCTGACTTCAGATACAATGTGACCAGCAACCTCATGCTCCTGCCTACCTTTCCCACCATGGCAGAATATACTCTCAAGGTGCCAGTCCAGAAGAACTCTTCCTTCTTCAATTGCATTTTTGTCAGATATTTTGTAACAAAAGTAATAGCAACCAATCCATTCATCAAGCCATGATTTCAGTGGAAATGATGTCATTATGGTACTATTAGTTATTACCCATTAGCATATCCACACCAAATATGGAGAAATAATTCTTCATAACTTATTCCTAAGAGAAGATTCATTAGGTGAATACAAGGTTGGAAATGGAGATGCTGACCATGTGCACAGTTCAACACTGGTGGGGAACTGACCAATCTGGTGTTGAGTAAGTCCAAGAACCAAGCAAGCTGTGTATGTGTCTTCTCATAAACTATGGCTGATGATTTGTAGGCTGAGTTCTTCTGGCACTACATTATAAACCCATTCTTTAAAAGACAGAGGCACAATAAGAATTCAGCATTTTATTCAACTCTTGAAGGACACGGGCTTCTGGAAAAATGTTCCCGGCAGTCGCAGACACAGAGGAATGAGAGAGATGTCATGGCAAGGGATGCTGATGTTGTTTATGGTTGCTTTACACCCTTGCTCCCATTAGATTCTGACATTACCATTCAATACACCAATAACTCATAGGTGTATAAATCACAGATAAGGAACATTTTAGCATATGTTCTTTATCCACTATCTATGTGAAAAACCAAACAAATTTATCATAAAAAGGAAAAGGGTGATGGTATTAGATATGTCAACAGGGCTTAAATAAATAAATAGGAAAAGCAAGATCAATATTAGCCTAAGTCAAATTTGAGAACAAAGTCATTAGTGATGCATGGACAGATTTAAAAATAAAAGATTCAAAAGATATGAAAATAACAGGTATATTAGTACACGAGATACATGCAAAATCTCTGACATTCATTGAGAGTCTGTGCAGAGAAAGAGCTAGCCTTGCAATTGAAATCAGAGCATGTGAAAGGATTTTGGAACAAGAAGGTCACTCAAAGAATAAAAACTTCACATATATGATAGTTAATAACTCCACACACAAATATACACAACTTTACACTGAATGAAAGTTCTATTCCAAACATCACTCAATTCCGTCAAACCGCTGAGTTTAAAAAGCAACAATAAATGTCTAAAGGCAGTATCTAAGACTTCCCAGCTCTGGGACAGCTGTGGAAGAAGAGTGGAAGCAATTGATTTTAACTCTCAGCCTGGAAATCACATGTTCTGAGCATTTCTCATTGCCAACCTGCACACACACACACACACACACACACACACACACACACACACGCATGCACCCTTAATGAGAAGCCAGGGCTATAGAAAATCATACACATTATTCCACAAATGGCATTAGCCTCCATATCAAATGTAACTTAAGTAATGTACACTGTGCAAAGAATAAAAAGCTGAGTTTTAAATATATGTTTTAATATTTCTGAAGTCCTTTTTGAAACGCTATTCAAAATTGGATAGGCTATGAGTGACAGTGACACTCTGGGGGAGAACCTAAATTGAAATAAGAAGAAATTAAGTCTTGTCGAGCAGACATGAAATGGCAATGACGATCAAAAATCTCTCTATCCTTGGCCATCCTTTCCAAAAAGAAAAGCCAATCCTGACCCCAGCTGTCAGTTTCCTGTGTCTCAGCGGCTGCTGCCTTCACTTCTCTGCCTTGTGATAAGGGGCGTGGACCATAAAACTTTTCCTTTCTGACTTGGCAAGATTCTAGTTCATCTACAGTGAGTGCTGGAGAGGTAGTAAGAATAAGGGGAACCTCTTTGGTTCTCATGGGGTGCTTGCTGGTGAGGGTTAGCCGAATTCCAAGGAAATCTTTCTCACGGGGCTTCTAGATTTCTGCAAGTTTATTGATACTCATTAACAAATCTCTGATCATCATCATGGATCTTTGATACAGATATAAATAATTTGGATTGATATGAATCTTGCTTTACTGATACTAATTTAAGGTCAATCTTGTTATATGTATATTTTTAATCTTGATTAAGGTATTGTGATTACCTTAATGTGGAGTTCATTTAAAATGTAATGTATAATTACAAAATATAGGTTGTTAACGGATAATCATCAATAATAGTCAAGCTTGTAGTCATGTTAGTTACATTTCCTAGATATATAGCGATATATTTCAGTTAAATAGGCATTCTTCATATCTTTCAAA
>LOEQ01005531.1:0-20049 GCA_001685075.1 Bramus lutescens | reverse complement strand
GGCAGACCTAGCCCCCACCTGGAAGCTTAGGAGAGGGAGCACTGTGGCCATGGTGGTCTGGAAGCATGGACAGCATCTGCTTCCAGAAACTGTGTTAACAAGTTCCTCAGAAAAATCCTGTCTTGAAAAACAAACAAACAAGTTCCTCTGGGAAAGGAGCATTCAGTGCTATCCACCGCACCAGATACCCTGTCACATGGGCGACCACCAGAACCACAGAACCGCCTGCACCAAGAGGAGCAAACACCAGAGCCATGACCCCATCTACCTAGTCTCCTGAGGTTCTGCCCTGCCTGCTCCCAGAGGAGCCCTCCATGGAGCCACACTCACCAATTGTACCAATCGGAGGAAGAGGGACCCCTGGAGCCAGGCTCCATCTGTACCAATTGGAGGGAGAGTGGGGTAGACAACAGTGCAAGAATATACTCAACAACATAAAGAACAATATGATACCACCAGAAAATAATTTGTAAAAGAAACTTTACTAAAGCTTAAAATCACACACCTAGCCCCACATGCTAACAGTAGGAAACTTCAGTGTCCCACTTTCACCATTGGACAGATCTACCAGACAGAAACTTAACAGAGAAACAAGAGAAATAGCAGATGTCATGACTCAAATGGACTTAACAGACATCTATAGAACATTCCATCCAAACACAAAAGAATATACCTTCTTCTCAGCACCTCATGGAACCTTCTCTTAAACTGACCACATACTCAGTCATAAAGCAAACCTCAACAGATACAAAAAAATTAGAATAACCCCTATATCTTATGAATCACCAAGGTTTAAGTTAGAATTCAACAGCAACACAAATTCTAGAAAGCCTACACACTTATGGAAATTGAATTCTGCCCAACTGAAACAACCCTGGGTCAAGGAAGAAATAAAGAAAGAAATTAATTCAATGAAAATGAATGTACACCATACCCAAACTTATGGAACACTATGAAAACAGTATTAAGAGGAAAGTTCATAGCACTAAATGCCTATGGAGTAACCTTATACTTGAGAATTAACAGAACATTTGAAAGCTGTAGAACAGAAAGAAGCAAACTTATCCAAAATGAGTAGATGCCAGGAAATAATCAAACTGAGGACTGAAATCAATAAAATATAAACAAAGAAAACAATGCAAAGAATAATTGAAACATAGAGTTGGGTTTTTGAGAAAATCAACAAGATAGTTATTAAAACTAACCAGAGATCAGAGAGAGAATATTCAAATTAACAAAATCAGAAATAAAAAAGGGGAACATAACAACAGACACTGAGGAAATACAGCAAATCTTCAGGTCTTATTTCAAAAATCTGTATTCCACAAAATGGAAAAGTTTAAAAGAAATGGACAATTTTCTGCATAGGTGCCACTTACTAAAATTAGATCAAGACCAGATAAACAATTTAAATAGACCTTTAACCCCTAAAGAAATAGAAGCAGTCATTAAAAGTCTCCCAACCAAAAAAAATCCCAGGAGCAGATGGCTTCAGGGCAGAATTCTACCAATTCCACAGACCAATCTCCCTCAAGAATATTGATGTAAAAATACTCAGTAAAATATTGGCAAACTGAATCCAATAACACATCAAAAAAAAAATCTACCATGACCTACTAGGCTTTATCCCAGAATGCATGGTTGGTTCAACATACAGAAATCCATCAATGTAATCCACAATATAAACAAATTGAAATAAAAAAATGATTATCTCATTAGATGTTGAAAAAGCCTTTGACAAAATCCAACACCCCTTTATGATAAAGTTTTTGGAGACATCAAGGATACAAAGAACATACATAACCACAATAAAAGCAGTTTACAGCAAGCTGACAGCCAACATCAAATTAACTGGAGAGAAACTTACCGCAATTCCACTAAAATCAGGAACAAGGCAAGTCTGTTCACTTTCTCCATATCTATTCAATATAATATTCGAAGAGTTTTAGATAGAGCAATAAGACAACAAATGGAAATAAAGGAAGCACAAATTTGAAAGGAAGAAATCAAACTATCACTTTTCGATGATAATTTGATAGTATACATATGTGACCCAAAAACCCTATCCAGGAACTCCTACTGGTAAACACTTTCAGCAGGATGCAAAATTAACTCATATAAAAAGAAATAAGTAGCCCTCCTATACACAAATGATAAATGGGTAGAGAAAAAATCAGAGAAACTTTACCCTCTACAATAACCACAAGAATAAAGTATCTTGGAGTAACTCTGACCAAACATGTGAAAGACCTGTATGACAAGAACTTTAAGTCTGTTGATGGGGAAGCTCAGCCAATCACATCTGGCTTGGGTGTGGCCACCTGGAGCCAGGTAGATAGATAAAAGGGGTAGAGAGGTGTGCGGGCTCTCTGCGCGCAGTGATTGCCTGGCCTGTTTGGACTTTGGATTTTCTCCGGTAGCGTGAGTTCCTCATTTTCAATTATTAAATTATATATGTTGTTTTGAGCTGGTCTGGTTATTTTAGCGTACCTATCGAATACACCATTGCCAACAGTCTGTAAAGAAAAAAATTAAAGAAGACATCAGAAAACTGGAAATATTTCCCATGCTCATGGATAGGTAGGATCAACATAAAAAAATGGCAATCTTACCAAAGGCAATCTTTAGATTTAATGCAATCTCCATCAAAATCCCAAATACATTTCTTTACAGATCTTGAAGAACAGTACTTAACTTCATATGGAAAAAAATCCCAGAATAGCTAAACAGTCCTGTACACTAAAGGAACTTCCATAGGCATCACTATCCCTGACCTCAAGCTCTACTGTAAGAGCTATAGTAATAAAAACAGCTTGAATTGGCATAAAGACAGGAACAAGGACCAATGGAATTGAATTGAAGACACTGACATTAATCCATGCACAGGTGAAAACGATTTTTGACAAAGAAGCCAAAAAAGTACAATGGAAAAAGGAAAACATCTTTAACAAATGGTGCTGACATAACTGGATGTCAACATGTAGACGAGTACAGATAGATCCATATCTATCCCCATGCACAAAACTCAAGACCAAGTGGATCACGAGCCTCAACATAAGGCCAGTTACGTTGGACCTGTTAGAAGAGAATATGGAAAGTAGCCTTGAATGCATTGGCACAGGAGACCACTTCCTAACTAGAACACCAATATCACAGACATTGAAGCAGTAATCAAAAACAGGACCTCCTGAAACTGAGAAACTTCTGTATGGCAAAGCACACAGTAAACAAGACAAAATAACAACCTACATAATAGGAAAAGTTCTTCACCAACCCCATATCTGACAGAGGGCTGATCTCCAAAATATATAAAGAAGTAAAGAAACTAGACAACAAAATACAAAATAATTCAATCAAAAACTGGGGCAGAGAGCTAAACAGAAGTCTCAAAAGAAGAAACTCAAGTAGCCAAAAGACACTTAAGGAATTGCTCAGCATCCTTAATCACCAGGTAAAAGCAAATCAAAATGACTCTGAGATACCATCTTTCAGATGTTAGACTGGCTGAAGACAGCTTATGTGGGAGAGAATGTGGAGGCAGGGGAATCCTCCTCCACTGCTGGTAGGAGTGCAATCTTGTACAGCCATTCTGTAAATCAGTATGGTGATTTCTCAGAAAATTAGGAAACAATCTACCTCAGCAAGGTCACTCTTGGGCAGACCTCAGTCATACCACAAGGACACTTGCTCAACAATATTCATAGCAGCAGTATTCATAAGAGTCAGCACCTGGAGACAACCTAGGTGCCCCTCAACCAAAGAATGGATAAAAATAGGCGGTATTACTCAGCTATAAAATTAATGACATCATGAAATTTACTGACAAATGGATAGAACTAGACAAAAAAAATTCTGAGTGAGGTAACCCAGACTCAGAAAGACAAACATAGTAAGTACCAACTCATAAACAGATAGAAGATATAAAGCAAAACAAAGGATAACCAGACAACAATCCACAGCTCCAAAGAAGCTAGAACCTTCTTCCAATAATCAATGGAACTAGATGCAAAGATCCACGACCAATCACCAGTCCAAACTCCGGGAATCCAATCAAAGAGAGGGACTAGGGAATACATGAACAACTGAGATCAAGATCATGATGGAGAAATCTACAGAGACAGCTGAACCAAGCTTATGGAAACTCATGAGCTCTGGACCGGGCAGCTGTGGAGTCTCCATGGATTTGAACTAGGCCCCCCATAGGTGGGAGTCAGTTGTGAGGCTTGGGCTATCTGAGGGTCCCCTGGCAGTAGGACCCGTATCTAACCCCTGGTACAGGAGCTAGCTTGTTAGAACCCATTCCCTATGAGGGGATGCCATGCTCAGACTTAATGCAGAGGGGAAGGGCTTGGTCCTGCACCAAATTAATGTGCCAAACTATGTCAACTCCCCATGGGAGCCCTTACCTGTTGGAAGAGTGGATGACGGATAGACTGAGGGGGCTGGTGGTGAGTGGTTGGAATGTAAAATGAATTAAAAATTAATAAATGTTACCAAAAGAAACAAAGCTAAGGTTTGAGTCTAGGTAGGGTCTAGATTTTGCACTGCTCTGAACACCTAACATGCATTGTAGCCTGGAAGTCACAGTAATACCCTGGTGAATTTAATGTCACACAGTTATAGATAAGCTTAGATTGTTTTCAGAATTCATGGCTTTTCTTTACAATCCTTGTATTTATTTTGTGAATTTTAAGCTCACCTACATTGCCTCCTTCATGTATAGGACTAGCAGATTCTTTTCTATATCTAATTTAAGCCATCCTTTACAGAAATCCCATGCTACGTCTCCAGTCTCTGTGTATCCTTATCTGGTTGGAGTTATCCTTGTGCATTGCTGGGGATGGGTCTTTATAGATTTCAGTGTGGTCACTTTAACTTCATCAGCTCTGCAGTTTCTCATGCAGGGCATGACTTCTCTGATCCCCCGCATTTCATAGCTAATGTGAAAATCACAATGTCTCTCTTATTATGCAGTTAGAAAGATTAATTTGAAGTCTACTTTCAGCTTTTAGAATAGCACCTCAAATATAGAAGACAATTAGTGTTAACTATTGTTCTTGAGGTTTTCTTGGATTCATATCTATCGCAATGTGGCCAATGCTGTAAAAAAGAAATTATAATAATAATTAGAGCATGCGATGCATTCAGTTACTTACGATGCCCCTGGCTCCGGTGCTGTCTCTTTACTTGCACTTCCTCAACCATTTCTAAAAATAATTGTACAGTACAAATATCTCAATTATTCACATTTTGTGGTTTTAAAAATTGGAACGAGATACCACCTAGCTTTCCCAAGAACTGGAGAAAGACTTTAGATTTCCAAGCTCAAATTCTAGAACATCCCTTTTGTGGAACAAATATTAACATTGTTTGTACCATATGTTTGACTTTCACAGTCACTAATGATTGCACATATTATCTAAACTTTGCAATAATCTCCCTTTGTGAATAAGAAAATAGAGGGTAAGATTATATCAGTTGGAAGAGACTTCTCCTGGGACTGGAGATTTGCTAAGTGGTTAAAAGCACTAGTTTGATTGAGCCTAGTTTCTTGAACTGTGTATTTTGGAGATCACACCTCTGTCAGATGTGGGGTTGATGAAGATCTTTTCCCATTCTGAGAGCTGCCGTTTTGTTCTATTGACAGTGTCCTTTGCCTTACAGAAGTTTTTCAATTTCATGTGGTCCCATTTATTAATTGTCAAACTTAGTGTCTGTGCTATTGGTGTTCTATTCAGGAAGTTGTCTTTTGTGCCAATGCATTCTAGATTAGTTTCCACTTTCTCTTCTACCAGGTTCATGTCAGGAAATTTGCAGGCAAATAGATGAAACTAGACAAAAAATCATTCTGAGTGAAGTAACCCAGAACAAGAACGACACATGGTATGTACTCACTCATAAGTGGATATTAGCTGTAAAATAAAAGATAACCCTGGTACAGTCCACAGCCCCAGAGAGTCTAGGTAACAAGGATTGTTCATGGAGGGAGGCACTCAGAGCTCCCTGGGAAGGGGAGATAGAAGAGATTTCGTGAGTGGGCTGAGGGCAGGGGGAGATGGGAACGTGAGCGACCAGGTTGTGGGGTGGAAGAGGAGAGCATTGAAAAAAACTACTGGAAAGGAGTGGTCAGATAAAAACCTGGTGCTAGGGAATCTCCCGGAATCTACGAGGAAGACCCCAGCTTAGACTCTTAGCAATAGCAGATACTTAGCCTGATCTGACCATCTCCTGTGACCAGATTGGTGCCTAGTCCAATTGTCAGCAGAGAGGCTGCATCCAGCAACTGATGGAAACAGACCCACAGCCAAGCAGAGTTCAGAGAACCCTGTAAAAGAGGAGGAGAAAGGATTGTAGGAGCCAGGGGGGTCGAGGACACCACAAGAACACTCACAGAATCAACTTACCTGAGCCCATTGCGGCTCACAGAGACAGACCCGATACCAAGAAAGCCTCCATGGGACTGAACTAGGCACTCTGCATGTATGATACAGTTGTGTAGCTTAATCCTCTTGTGGGACTCCTAACAGTGTGAGCACGGGCTGTCTCCAAACCTTTTGCAGGCCCTTGGGACTCTACTCCTCATACTGGGTCACCTTGTTAAACCTTTTTTTTTGTTTGTTTGTTTTGTTTTTTTTTTTGTTTTTTGTTTTTTGAGACAGGGTTTCTCTGTAGCTTTGGAGCCTGTCCTGGAACTAGCGCTTGTAGACCAGGCTGGGCTGGCCTCAAACTCACAGAGATCTGTCCACTTCTGCCTCCCAAGTGCTGGGATTAAAGGTGTGGGCCACCACCGTCCGGTTTTGTCAAACCTTAATACATGGAGAGGTGCTTAGTCTTACTGCAACTTGATATGCCATGTTTTGTTGATAATCATGGGAGACCTGCCCTTTCCTGAACAGAAATGGGAGAAAAGTCAATTGGGGGGTTGGGAACAGAGGGGGCATGGAGTGAAGAACTGAGAAGAAAGGAGGGAGGGAAACTGTGGCCGGGATATAAAACAAACAAATAATTTTTTTCAAAGTGCTTGTTGTTCCTGAAGAGGATTCAGGTTCAATTCCCAACACTTGCCGGTTGTTTCCCATCATTCATCACTCACTTCCTCATGATCCAATGCCCTTCTCTGACCTCCTTGGGCACCAAGCATTATGTGGCGCACTATGTTTAATGTGCTACGGGAGCAAAACATTCATCTACATAAATCACAGTAAATACCTATTCAAAACCAAAACAAAAAATTTATAAAAAGGATTCTTTAATGACAAAATAAAGGAACCTGGCCAAACCTGGTCAGATTCAGAGATAATGTTTTGATATCTTCTAGAAATAAAGGCTTAATTAAAACTCCGGTTAATTGAAACCATATGTATTAAGGTAAAAAAGTTTTATTTGCAGATTCATAGAAAGGAACCAAGAAGTGTAATAGGAATCTAATGGGTTTCAGTTTCTATGCTCACTGGGTTGGCAACCTCTAAGCCCCTTCCCCATTTTGGCTTGGCTGGGCAATTCCTTTATCCATATGCCTCTACCTCGTGGGAGGACCTATTTTCATCTGCTTTCTGAGGCCAGCCCTCCTCATGAACTCAGCTCTGCTCCTCTCATTTGGCTTGGAAAGAATCCTATATATTTAATATTGGAAAGCTCCAGTGCTTTCAAAGAGGAATCCTGGAATCACAGTAGAGCAGGGTTCTCAGCTGGAGCCTTTCACTTTGAATTAGTGGTGAGGATAGTTTCCACAACTTAATTAACTTTCACAGCATCAGCATTGTGCTCTCCAAGTGAAGTTCATTTGCATATTCCCATCAAGTATCATTATTTAAGTCTAAAGGCTCCGAAAAACTCAGTCACATGATGGCTATAGGGACCGGAATCTGTATAGGTTATCCATCAGAGGTCAGTGACCACAGGGAAGGAATGGAACGCACACGTTATTGAAACCTGCTTTTCTCTTGGCTGCATGCCCACAGGACTCAGTGTGCTGCTACTGAGGGCAAGACATTAAATAGTGCGGCTGCGCGGGCTAAACGTAGTAAACCAGGCCCTGAAAGAAATGCTGTGCACAGAGGTATTGATCATTGTGTGTACTTCCTCATCACAGGCAGATTCCACATAAGGACATCTGGATACAAATGAGAGGATTCAATTATTCAGAGCCAAGTGAGTCTATCTGTTTTCTGGTAGCTGAGTAATTGACTTACAGTTGTCATCCTACAGACACAACCATTCAACAAAGACAGAATGAAGAGATAGATTATTTTCTTTTAAGCTAAGAAAAAGATCTTTGCAGCCATATTTGACATTTTACAGGAACCACTGAAATAACCAAACTCATAGATGTAATATGGTCACACTATCATTCCATATATATGATCTGATTAGCACAGAAGTAAAAAAACAAAACTTCTACAAAAATATTGGCATAATTTGCCTCTGGTAAAACTTTCTAGGCATTTGGCTGCCCATGTTTAAAAGAGCTCTGGGAAGGTGGTGATAGGCCAGACGTAGAGAAACATCACACATACACATAGACTGTAGACAAGAGGGATGTAAAATTTATAACTTTTAGTTCCAAATTCAAGTTGGGAACTTTTGCTGTAACTGCTGTTAGTCTAATCTCTGAAATGATAGAGTTGAAGTGAATTTAAGATCAACTTGAGATTTTGTTTTTAAATAGGCAGTTATTAATTTCACCTGATCCTTAGCCTCTGCCAAACCCTACACTACAAGGAGGTAATTTTTGCGTGTATGCAATGAGGAAGGAAGGAAGATTGCATAGAGTGTGATACAGGACGAAAGAGAAGAGGACAAAGCAGGATGGACAGACTCACCTCTCTTTACATCCCAAAGACTCTCTACAATGCAGTAACACCCCTCTGTCCTGCAGTGCCTACATGAAAGCCGTCTGTGCAGAGAAAGAGGTGACACAGCAAATTCAGGATGGCACGCAGTGAAGCTGACCTCTGGCTTTGTTGGGAAAGTGGAAACTCAAGTGTGTTGATAATTTCCCAGCTGCTGTTTGCTCAGGTGACAGAGAAGACCTTGTCTACTCTGAGGACATCCTACCCAATCAAACCTTCCACAATTCTCTAGTGCTTTACAAACATCAGTGTGCCCAGCAGTTACCTGGAACCCTTTTATGACGCTGATTGTGCAGTCTGCATTGCTTAAAAGCTGCTATGAGTGGCTTACTACTGCTGGCTTTTGACCCACCCTTGAAAACTCAGCATGACTGGTCTCACCCTCCTCACCACCTCAGCTTCACCTGACTAAGTGGAACCATTTGTCTTAACCATGCCCTGAGTCCCTGGTTCGGCCTTTTCCAACCCTTTTCTCTAAAACATCTCCTTTTTCTCCAGCCACTTTCTGCAGATGTAACATCAGAAAAGGTTTCTGTTCTGTCGTGTTTCCCAACTCCTTTCATGAACAGGTATGTGGTCCCTTCTTGCTCTTGCCAGGACCTTTACAGGACCCTGAAGCCTACTGTCTCTCTAACTTGGTGAAAGGAGGGGCACTACCCTCAGCCCAACTCTCCCAGCTAGTGTCTTCACTAAATTCATCTTGGATCTGTGTTTGAGGGTCTCCTTCTGTTCCAGCTCCTCTTCCTGCTGCTACTTGGTAAAGTGTACACTGAAGCCCTCAGGAAATATTGATTGAATTCTATCTCATCATTCAAATCCCAAGGGCTACCAGGCCAATTTATTTGAACATGTTACAAAACCCAAACAGACATGATTTTGCATCAACTGCATATCTTATTTGTAGATCAGCATTTATGTTACATCCCTGTATTCTCATAATTGATAAAACTATGGGAGAATTTCCTTTGGTGGTTTTTTTTTTGTCCTTAAGCCTGCACACTGATTTAACTACACTGCTGTGCTTAGCGGATTGTGTTGCAGTGGCTCTTCTCCACCCACATCATGCGTAATCTTACAGTGTTACCGAGGCTTTAGTTTTTATTCTCCCAAGTACTTGTCCTTAGAGGTTTGTTTTATATTTATTTTAGATCTTGTGAAAGACATCAGACTGGGAAGTCTGTGGTACCTACTACAGTTTTGTCTCCTAACCATTTATTCATTTTCTGTGACTAGAATGGAGACCGGAACCTTCCATTCTCAAATCTTAGTTCAAGGTGGTTTTCTACACCTCTTGTTTCTTACACAGCAGACATGTGGCCTAACCCTATCCAGTCAAGATATCTAAGTACTTTTGACACTTTAATTGGTTCTACATAGACAGGTGGCCCGCTCAGAACCAATGAAATCCAATCTGATACTCCTATGGAAGTGTTGGGAACACTCTTCTCTCTTTTGATTTGAACCCAGTGTATTGATCTGGGATAGCTCACTTCTGTCTTGTTGTAAACTCACTCCTGAGAACAAAAACAAAGAAGCAACATGGAAGTAAGCCATAAATGATGGCCAAGACTAGAAGAGGAATGCAGTTGATCTTGAGCCTCACCCAGCCTAAATACGAGGTGCTTATTCTTACTGCAACTTGATATACCATGCTTTGTCGATGCCCATGGGAGCACTGTCACTTTCTGGACAGAAACAGAAGACTAGCGATTGAGGGGAACAGAGAGAGGTAGGGGAGGGAATGGGAGGAGAAAGGATTTGCAGCTCACCATTTCAGAAGGGTAGAGTCCATCATAGCAGGGAGTCAGGGGCATGAGCCTGACCTGGTAGTCAGGAATTAAAGAGATCGCACTTCATCTGCATGGAGGAAGCAAGGGTAGGGGTGTAAGAACAGGAAGCAAGGCCAGGCTATACAACTTTAAAGCCTACCCCAGTGATGTACTTTCTCTAGCAAGGCTCCACTTCCCTTAAGTTCCACAGCCTCCCCCAAAGAATACCACTGACTGGGGACCAAGTTTTAAAGTACATGAACCTGTGAAGGGCATTCCTCATTCAAACCATCAAATGTACCATGGTGGTTCAACTAGCTAACACTTCAATAGCCCTAAATTTCTGAGTTACATTCAAGCAAGCAGATCTGGACTGGGGAGATGTCTTAGAAAAAACAAACAAACAAACAAACAAAAACCATTTGCTGTGCAAAAATGAATACCTGAGTCCAGATCCCAGTACTCACATAAAAATTGGTTGTCATCCTATACACATGTAACCCCAGTGCTAGAGCCTAGAGGAAGGACAGAGACAGGAGGACTTCTGGAGTTCACAGGCCAGCTAGCCAAGCTGAAAAGAGTAAGTTTCAGACTCACTGAAAATAGGACTCCTGAGATTATTTGGTCTCTAAATGCACAAACATATTCATCAGTGTGTACTTACACATATGCAAACATATAGACTCCACACAGACACAGATACACACACACANAGAGAGAGAGAGAGAGAGAGAGAGAGAGAGAGAGAGAGAACAGAGAGACAGAGAGGAAAGAGAGAGAATAAGCATTTGTTAATTATGGACCCTTTAAACACGATAGTTAATGCTTATAACAAACAAGAACACACAATATCTCTCTTTCAGAAAGAAATAAATTAAGACTAACTGAGCCAAAGTCACTTTTCAGGATCCCATGACACAAATGTGACAGAGGAGGGTGCTGTTGAGGCTGGTGGTCTCTCTGACTCTAAAGTCGACTGAATCGCCCTCAGAGTCTTGCAAGTAGTCAGTAGCATTTTGATTGATTATGGGCCCTTTCTGCTCCCAGCGATATCACCAACTAACTCACGAGAGGATGAGTGCTTAACTTCTGGTCACCAGGGACCTAGGTTTAACAGCCTCCTTCAGTGCAGGAGAGCAGAGAACTCTCTTTGAAGAGCCCACTTCAGTAACCCCTGCAGCTGGAGTCACAGTCATGTTCGTAGCACAACTCTTATTATTAGAGTGCCCCCAGCAGCAGCTTATTGACAACAAGGAGCATTAAGGCTATTTCTGTCCATACTCCATGCACACATCTACCAGCATGTCAATAACATAGGGCTCTCTGACGGCCCCAGATCGAGCACTCCAGAAAGGAAAAAGTATTCCACATTTATCGCTCTTCACAGAAGTTTTATGAGTGGACTCTAGCACAAGTTGCCTGCTCTCTAATTCAAAAACCACAACTTTCCCTTGTTCGTAAAAACATGAAAATTAAAAACAGCCTTCTTAAGGAATAGTCCAGAAGATGCTCAAAAAAGCAGCATCCATAATGATAAAAAAAAAACCCAGTGCTATTTACATCTTCCAAACACCCAGTAGTGAGGAAACGTCACCAGAGAGTGAACAGCTTTTAGAAGGGGTAAGTGGAGCAAACACTCACACAGAATCAGTGGCTGGACAGACTGGCTCATAAAGAGGGACAGAGGGTGGCAGTACAGGACAGATACTGATGTTTCCCTACCTTGGAAGAGATGTATGCCCACAGCAAAACTACATAAAGGAATATGGGCCATTCTAGGATGTGCTTAATGTGAAAGTACGTAGTCGTCCCCTGCTTTCCATTCCACATTAGATAGTCGTACTTCCTGATTCAAAATATAACACAGAGAAGACCCACAGACGATGAATAACCCTCATCCAAAAATTCTTGAGATGAGAACTGCTTCAGATGCTGGAGTTCCTCAAATTTTTGGAATATTTGCATAATTTTTACCAGTGGAACGCCCTTAACCCTACTACCAGGAATCCAAAACATGAAATGGTTTGTGTGTTGTGTCAGTGTCCAACAATTTTTAATCTTGGAGAATTTCAGAATTTCATTCAAGGGCGGCTCAACCCTTAGAACAACATATAATGTCTGCTACAGGTAATGTGTCAAGTTTGCGGTCTGAAAATCTGTCATTTCTTATTGTTGATATTAGGCTAATGTTATATCAGGTTTTCATATTATATTGTTTACTTCACTGTCTCCCACAACTCCGCTGAGGCTACCTCTCCTGAGTATTGTTCCATCCTCACAGGGTGGGATGCATTCTGGGCATCTCTGAGCCCCTAGCACTCGTAAGAAACGCTTATCTGGTATGTTCACGTTCCAAACTACTTTCCACCTATCCTGTGCATTAGTTCCATTCATTTTCAACCTTCAAACAAAAATATGGATAACCTCATCAGTCAACACAATGTGTATTCCACACACAGCCACTTTTGAAGAACAATTCTGCAAAATTCAGTAAGACTGGACATATATATATATCTGTTTGCTAATTTAGAAGTCACATCTTCAGTGTGAAAGTCTACAGATGGAAAAGTTAGTAGTTCCTACCAACTAATGGGTAAACATTATTTCTAACCCGGCCATGCTGGTATAGTGGAATTTTTAAGGTTTACTTGTTTATTTGTATGTGTATGAGTGTTTTGACTGCATGTTTATCATGTTCACCACATGCTTGCCTGGTGCCTGTGAATGGTAAAAGAGGGTGGAGTTATGGATGAATGTGAGCTGCCATTTGGGTGCTGAGAATCAAACCCAGGTCCTCTGGAAGAGCAACCACTGCTCTTAAACACTGATCCATTTTTCCAGGCCCTAAGGAGGTCTTGTCAAATGTACTGTGTGTAGCATTGAAAGATTTGTTGTGCTAGGGTGGTAGGAGAGGTTGCCAAGAGATCAGAGAATATATCAAAGAAGGTGTATAAAACAAAGAGTTATTGACTTTCATTGGAAGATGGAGAAAGTGTATTGCCCCCTGAATACTGATCTTTATACTAATTGATCATGGAAGTTCTCAACAACACTTGTTTGGAGAAACATGTTTTTGCAATAGATAGCAATTAATAGAAACTCACAACAGGTCAATGTGCTGACAGTAAGAGACTATGAAGTGCTCAGCTCAGACCAGAAATTTCTATCACACACCAGGACACACACACACACACACAAAACCAAGGCACAAAACCACACACAAAAGAGAGCAGAAAAACTGTAAGAATCAGAGATCATAGAAACTAATGTGAAAGTGATCTCTGTCATAACTGTACCAGGGCGTGTTTGTTCTTTTCATATATAGATAAAAGTAAATTAGAGTAAGAAGGTTCAAACAGCCTTGTTTGTTATAACACAGAATCTAAAACAGCTTCAATAGTCAACAAGAGGATTCAAAAGTTAGATAATTTCCCTACAACAAAGAGCTCTAGAGGAGTGAAAATCTATTAGTGAGAGCAACAATGTCTGGCCCAAACAATGACGACTTTATAACATATGCTAAGACCACATGTAATTTTTATTATTTATATTGAATTGAAAAACAACATAACTACTCACTGTGTATCTTTCTTTAGTGGAATTAGTACTACACAGAAATAGCAATCATTGTCCTAACCACAGTAGGCTTACTCAAAGCTATTATATTTTCTGATTCACATCACAGTCCAGTGACCTTGGAGAGGAAACCACTCCACAGAGTCATTCAGAGACTCAGTGTTGCCCCATGACATTTCTTCTCCTTAGAGACTGATCCCTGGGCAGCCAGCATTATGTCACGACCTCATTTCATTTGCAGTCTGTAAAGCAGAATTCAGTCTTATGCCAAAGACATTGGAAAATATTCTATACACATACGCCGAGGAAGTGAAACAAAGGTTTCTGGAGTGTGTTTCCTTGTCGGTGTTACTACGCAGGTGAGTACAGGAAGGAGCACAGTATGTTCAGAGAAAGAACTGGAAAACCATAGGGCTGAAGAGATTAAGAGATAAGACTGCTTACTGCTTTGTCAGAAAACCAACATTTGGTTCCCAGCATCGCATGGCTCACAACCGCTGTAACTCCAAGGCCAAGGGATCTGATGCCCTCATCTGGCCTCCAAGGACTCACACACATATGGTGCATATAACTCATGCAGGATCTTACACACATGAAAAATAATAAACAACTGAATGAATCTTAAAAAGAATAGAAATGAAAAATTCCACCCATATTGTTATGTTTCATTTAGTAAGTTTTACAGGATGTACTATCCATTTTCATTTTTTAAATTTGTAATGTTTATGAATTGTATAATCGTGCAAAAATGTTAGCTATTCATTAAATGTGCAAAATCAGATAATGTATTTAAAACAATTATTTCATATGGATTATTCAAGAAAATGAATCAGAATTGGAGTCTGTCTGGAAAGGAGTAAAGATTCTACAGTTCATGGTTGTCAATCTGCATATGGCAGTCCTTGTTAATATTAATTTGTCCCTTGAATCAAGGCTGAAAGAGAAATGTGGAAACAAGAATTGGCAATTCCACTGCACAGGGTGGGAGAGTCTGGATGCCCAGTTGTCTCATATACTCTGGATAACCAGATATTTTTACTGGTACATATAAAACACCCTCAACATACCTTCTTACTAGATAATTCCAAAATTCTAGAAGTCTGGAGGTGTAGCTCACAAGGAAAGCACTTGTCTTGTCTATCATGTGAGATGCCATAGTTCAATATCAAGCACAGAAAAACAAAAGCAGAAACGCATTATCATAGCGTTTCTCACTAGGAGAGGTCTTCAGTGTTTTCTATTCAACTTTCTACTGCGACAGGGGTTTTCTGACCAGTGTTTCTGGAAGTAACTATTCTGCTATTTCCAGAACAGTTCCAGCAAGAGTGTCCCAAATTTTCTTCATAGACCTTACTGTTTATTATAAACTCCCTTTTTATTTCATTCTTTCTGCCAAATCAGGATTAGAACCCAAATTAGGCCACCATGGATTGGATCTTTATGGATGAAGGGATGGAGGCCTTGGTGCTCTCTCTCTCTCTCTCTCTCTCTTTTCTCATGTTTTCTATTTTCTTCCCTTCTCTGAGATATCTCTTGCTATGTATTTCAGAATGACTTTGAACTCACTAGGTAGCCCAGGCTGGCCTGACCCTCCTGCCTCTACTTCCAAGTGCTGGGATTATAACTTTACTGACCATACCAAACAAGTAATATATTTTCAATACCAAAATCTGGTTAGCTCATGGTAAGTTTAATGAGAGATTGTCTTGAAGTACATGAAACTTCATTGTCTCTTATGGATACTTGCTTGTCTGCTTAGTTCTTGAAAATTTTCTAAAACAATCCTGTATTACTGAAGAAAACACCTAAGATCAAGGTTACTCATTGTTTTAAAAATATCAGTCTACACTTAGTCAAAGAGATGCTATTTTGTAGTCTTTGCTTCTGGCTAATCTTGTTTGTACTTATATTATTTGTTTCTTTATTTTTAAACTGAAGGTTATAATATAGTTAAATCACTTTCCTTTACTCGCTTCAAACTCTCCAATATACCCCTCCTTGCTTTCTGTTAAACTCATGGCCTCCTTCTTCATTAATTGTTATATGATTCATATATGTTCCTAAATATAACCTTCCAGTCTATAATGTTACTTGTATGCATGTTTTCAAGGCTGAGCATTTGGTATTGTAAAACCAACTGTGTACTCTTCCCTGGGGTAGACTATCTCTCTGTCTCTCAGGGTACTCTTTCATCGAAGAGACAGTGACATTTGGATAGCAATCCAATAGTATGTACTGAATCTATCATAGGTATATTAAACTAGCTATGTTTGGAACTAGAAGATCTCCCATAATATGTGGCAGTATGGACATAAATATTATTAAAAAGTGCCAAGATTTGATGAAATGTGAGACCATGTATGAAGTAGCCTTATTTATCATCTTAGGGTTTACTCTTGCTGTGAAGAGACACCATGAGCACGGCAACTCTTAGAAAGAAAACATTTCATTGAAGGAGCTTCCTTACAGTTTCAGAGGTTCAGTCAATTATCATCAGGTAGAGGTGGTGCTGGGGTCAAGACTGCTACATCTGGCTAACAACAGAAAGCCAACTGACTGTTACACTGAGGGAAGCTTGAGGAAAAGAGACCTTAGAGTCCACCCCCACAGTGACACACTTCCTCCAGAAGGTGTGGACCATATTAAAGGCATGTCCTTCAGCCTTAAGGTCTGAATTAAAGGAGTGTGTCATCCAGCCTCTTCCAACAAGACCACAGTTCCTCCAATATGCCATCCTCTATGACTTATGGCAGTCAAATACTTTCAAAGTACCACATTTATATGTTGTTAGTTGTTGTTACATAATAAAATTATAATGAGGTAACTAAGGAGAAATCAGTTCAATGTTTAAATTGCATGCAAATTAGAAGGCCTTCATAATGCAGGCACAACAATTCTAAAAGCTCAGACCACTGAGAATATAAGGAGACCCTCTTTTTTTACCCATTCAATAGTCAGCTGCATTCATGGTGGTGGATGCTCTCACAAAACAAGATTGGTCAGACAAAAACTATCAATTCCTAAATCCTAGGTAAGAGTGTTCAGGGTTTTAAAATAGAACTCTTTTCCTTTACACATAGATAGAAATCCAGTTGAATGATGGGTATAAATGCTCATAAAAATATGACTTAAGTCTGGGTAAGCTGGCTTGATGATGCTTTCTTTCCCCAATCACAGAGTCCTTCCAAATTGCAGGCAGTCTTACAGAAAGGAGCTGGTCGCTCAGCAGTGCTAGCGATATCACTGAAAGGGAGAGTGAAGTCATGCCCTCTCTCTTCCCAAGCTCGTCAATCAGAAGAGACACTGCTCCCCACGGGCAGTGATGGGCGAAGCAACTGCACAAAAGGGAGTTTCTGACACTGAAACGGAGACACGACACAGCTGTCCCCCACTAACAAAGGATCCCCAATTCTGTCCTAGTCGGTAACAGAGGGAATATGCCACTGCTAAGTCTTGATTATGACCAGAAGAAGGCTGTTAAACAAGCTCTCTGTAACTGTGCCTCCTTCCAAGCAGGGGACAGCAGCATATTGCTTCCTGGTTGCTTTATGAATGCTGATAGAAGTGCAAAGGGTGTCCAGGGTAATAAATACTTCAGTAGGTCTGGGCATCGGTAGTGAGGTGCAGAGAGCACCAGGGGACATGAAATAAAGCTGCTTACAATTCTGCTGACTGGTCTGGGCAGAGGCTGTGCTGGCGGATTGTACACCCTCTGTCAGGGCCTGGGAAACTCAAATGGATTTTTCTAGAAAATTTTCAAAATAGTTATAAATTTATGGTCACAAGTATTCCATTGTCACTCTTCAATTATGGCTGAAGTTTTAGAATTATGTAATTCAATTTAGTTAGGAAAAAGATGACAAAGTCTAAGAATGCCCATTAATCTTTTATAGTATAATTATATAGTCTTTTCTGGCTTTGTTCTAGGACTCCAAAGCTATACATGAACATTTATATTTTTTATTTGAGAATTTATGTATCTCTATAAGCATATTATATTTTGTCAACTATTAGTGGTTTCTTACATATAAATTATCTAAGAAATTATGTCTATGTAAGTATCAAAAGTTCTTCAGCACTAAATGGTATACATGCAAGAAATTTCACTGTATATTTTCTGACCTATTCAGTGAAGATTCTGAATGAAAATGAACTATTTTTGATTTATTCTTCATTCTTATGAAAATAGATGGCTATGGGATGAACTTGAGTTACTGAAATATTTAGAGAAGTCTTCCCTCAAGTATAGTAGCCTTGGCTGTGCTTACTGTTTATCTGTTACAATTAGTCATTAGATATTTTGAAGATGCAATGTATACATCAGGAAATTCTTGGATTTTAAGAGTATAATTAGATGAGATTTGATGCTAAATCTGTGTAATCCAATCAAGACTTGGGTCATTTTCAAAGTGACAAAAGTTCCCTATGTTCTTAATTTCTCCATAGGCAACTACTGTACTGATAGGTGATATCAATATTCTACTCAGGGCTGAACACTCAACAGTCACCATTTCTTGGCATTTTAAGCAGGTTACAAGTGGGAGACTTCAATAACCCATTTTCACCAATGGACAAGTCATCCAGACAAAACTAAACAGAGAAATACTGGAACAAACATATGTTATAAACCAAATGGACATAACAGATATTTATAGAACATTTCATCCAAACACAGAAGAATATATCTTCTTTTCTGCACTGTATGAAACTTTCTCCAAAATTGACCACATACTCAGACATAAAGCAAGTCTTAACAGATTTAAGAAAATTGAAATAACTCCCTGCATCATATCAGACCACCAAGAATTAAAACTAGATAACAACAACAAGAACAACAGAAGCTTACAAACTCATGGAAAGTGAACAAATGTCTACTGAATGAAAAATGGGTCAGGACAGAAATAAAGAAATTAAAGACTTTCTAGATTTCAATGAGAAATGAATACACAACATACCCAAACTTTTGGGATACAATGAAAGCAGTGCTAAGAGGAAAATCCATGGCACTAATTGCCTACATTAAAAATAAACTGTAAAGATCTCATACCATAAATTTAACAACATACCTGAAACTTTTAGAACTAAACGTAAACACACTCAAGAGGAGTAGATCGTAAGAAATAACCAAACTGAGGGTTGAAATCAACAAAATAGAGCCAAAAAGGAGCAATACAAAGAATCAATGAAACAAGAAGTTGATTCTATAAGAAAATCAACAAGGTATACAAACCCTTATCCAAACTAATTAAAAGACAGAAAGAATATGCGAATGAGCAAAATTGGAAACAGAAAGAGGAACATAAGGACAGACTCTGAGGAAATCCAGAGAATCATAAGGACATGCTTTACAGATCTGTATTCTACCAAATTGGAAAATCTAAAAGAAACAGATAGTAATTTTCTTGATTTTAACTTACCAAAGTTAAGTCAACATCAGATAAATAATTTAAATAGACCTATAACCCCTAGTGAAATAGAAGCAGTTATTAAAAGTATTCCAAATAAATAAAAGGCCAGGGCCAAGTGTTTTTAGCACAGATTCTATAAGACTTTCTGGTGTGAGAGAATTGTCTATATTCTGTCAATTATGTTTTAAATAAACGCTGATTGGCCAGTAGCCAGGCAAGAAATATAGGCGGAAAAACCAGACAGAAAGTAGAGGTGGGGCAATGAGAACAGGCGTATTCTGGGAAGAAGGAAGCTCCTCTGCACTCCTGTCCAGACACTGAAGAAGCAGGATGTGACCTGCCCTCCTGAAAAAGGTACTGAGCCATGTGGCTAATATAGATAAGAATAAAGGGTTAATGTAAGTTATAAGAGCTAATACAAAGCCTGAGCTAATGGGCCAATCA
>LOEQ01005530.1:73910-88328 GCA_001685075.1 Bramus lutescens | reverse complement strand
CTGAGCTGGGGGATCTTTTGCCCCAACAAAGGGAAGGGAGGAGGTGCCTGAGTGCAAGCTGGGAGGGGTAGGAAGCTAGGGACAGTGGTCGGTGTTGGGGGTTGGGGGATGACCATGTACACGGATCAGGAATGCACTCACCCCTCCGATGGATGAGCTGCTGCAGGATCAGTGCCCATTGCTGGCCAGGGGACCTCACAAAGGGTCTGCCTTGCTGCCAGCAGGCTATTGAAAAAACCTCCTCTTTTGTTCTTAAGTATAATCTTAGAGATTACTTTAGGTTCTATGTTTTCTTACTAGGAGCATTTGACCTCTCTTCTTTATTCATCTGGTGTCAATTCTTCTTTCATGTTGATCTGAATCACTCATCCTAGGGTAGCTTTCTTGGTGACAGTATTGGGAATAAGGACCTCCTATGAATTGCCTGTTTCATCCTAAATTTTGAAATGTCATAGAATATAATAGAGTTTGCCATAGTGGATGGTTATCCTCTGTCTTAGATTGTACCACTGATAGCAGTGTTTGTGTTGTTATCACCATACAATTTTCCACAGGGGCATATGAAACATTTATCCTGAATATGTGATATGTAAGATGGTATGCTAGGAATACACTTTGAACTAAATAGTTGGGGCAGGATAAAAGACTCAGTAGATAAGTGATTGGCATCAAACCATGAGGACCTGATTTAGAATCTCCAGAACCCTTGTATAGAGTCAGGCACACTAAAGCACATCTGTAATCCCCATACTCCTACAGCGAGGTTGTAGGTAGAGACAGGCGAATCCTCAGTTTTCAAGCCAGCTAGTCTAATTTATATGGTAGCTGGTAAATATAGTGTCAAACAAAGACTTCGTCCTAAACAAGGTAAAGGGCAGTGACCAATACCCCAGGTTGTTCTCTGACCTCCAAATGCACCTTCTGACATGTGCACTTGCACTTACATGTGAACAAATACACACACATACAATAAGCATTTTATATGAATACTTATGCAGATACAAACAAAGCACAACCCATATACAAACATGCCTAGAAGGCTTCCAAAATACCTTGCTACATTTCATTCTCTTTCTTTGAGGCAGTAAATATTTCACAAATGACTGAAATTCTCTTCTTATAGAATGAGAATAGTTGCTTAGTTGGGACACCAAACTCTACACAATTCGAAAGCTAGTGGGTCATGTGACTGGGTCACATGCCTGAGTCTTGATCATGAGAAACTAAGAAGATGTGTGAGATACTTTCAGACGAACCCAATCTTCAGAAGTCTTTATGTTCTTTGTCTTCCTGGCCCCTAGATTTCCCAAGATCTTTGGAAGTCTTGTTAATAATGGAATCAAGAGTCTTGATGAATGTGGTCCCATGAATGACTGAGGTCTAAGGTATACTTCAGACAGTTTCAGACCTGTTGGAACAAGAACTACTATCTGACATGTCTGAGCAAAAATAATCTTGTATTTGGATGAGATAACTGAAACCTGAGGTTTTCTTGTTTCAGCAGCAAGACTGCTCTACTGAATGCACTGTATTAGTGATTTGTTTGGTAGGGTCTGTGTTGAAATGAAGGGTGTTCAACTTAATCAGAGTCTTCAGCCTTTGATCAGACAGAGATATTACTGACAATAATGAAAAGTGGAGCCTTGCCCTGCAAACAGCTATAAACACAACATGTCAGATTCAGAACACTGGTATGTCACTTCCAATATCTGGTCAATGATGGACTTTAGTGTTTTGACTTTAGTGGGTTTCTCTAGACTCTCTATATCAGGGCTATGATGTAACTCTAATTATTGTGGCAAAATCTTGATTAAGAAAAAACCTTATCATTTTAAGTGGGTGTTTCTGGGTTATTTTCCTCATAATTGTGACTATCTAAGTACTGGTTGGAAACAAGTAATTTTATAGATCACAAACTGGGTGATGAAGATGTTTGACTATGTTTGGCAACTTACTAAAATCACATTTTACATTTGCTACTGAGGACTCCAAGTTACGGCTTCTCAATTTCCTCTGTTATGAAATGGACAATAAACCCTCCTCTCCTCTTTCAGTAGATACACTTGTCTTATTATTCATTGAGAAAACTGTATACATCTAAACATGACTCACTTCTCTTACCTCTCAACTCTCATGCTTTCTCCCTGGCTTCTGCCTCTACCCCTGATGGTCAGCCTTCATTAAAACACTGGACATATAATTGTTTTCTTTTTTGAAAAACAACAAATTCATTTTATATGTACAGATCAATTATTTTTTGCATAAAATTGTCTTTTTCTGTTTTTTTAATATTTTAAAGCAAATCTTGCTAAGTCCCTCCTCCACTCACTGTAAGGTAGACTTTATAGTAAAACAACTAAAAAAGTAAAACCACTAAAAACACTAACCTGCTCATCTCTACAGTTCTCTCTTAAACTCTTCTCTATCAGGGTTTATATTCTAATTTTTTTTTCAAATCTGCTTCAGATGTAATCACCCATGGGCTCCTGTGGCTCAACACTGGAACCCCTAACTCCCAGTTGATAGTCTTGTTTGTGGAAGCTGTCTAACCTTCAAGAGATGGAACCTTACTGAAGGAAGCATATCACTGGGGGTGGGTTTTGAAAATTTAGAACCCTGTTCTACTCTGTTTGCCCTCTCTGCTTTGCGTTTGTGGTTAAAGATATGATCTCACCTCTTCCTGCTCAGGCTACCTACCGCCAAGTTCCCTTCACTATTATAGACTCCCATTGAAGATGTTAAGACCAAATAAACTTTTTCTTCTTTTGGGGGCTGTATGTTGTAATACTTTATCACAGTATCAGAAAGGAACCAGTCAACCACTCTTCTACCTACTGCTTCTCAGTGAGCCCAGTTTCCCAGCAGTATTTAAGGCCATCATTCTTTCTTATGTTTGAACTTACATGTACATATGTTTCTTGTTCAAGCTCTGAAATGATGCTTTTCTTTCCATTTCATTCTCTAGTCTCTGTCTCATGTGCTCATCTCCACTGCCTCTTTTCCCATTACATGTTTCCAAATGTTACCTTCAGTAGCCGTAGGTGGGGAAATCCATTGTAGAACTCTCTTGATTCTTAAACTACCCCCAAGTTCTCGAGTCTCCTTTTCATTTTTTTAAAATGTTCCCAACTACTAGAAAGATAACAGTCTTCTTTGTAGTGGGTCCACAAGAGCAGAAGTGATAGGTTATGAGCCAAGGGAGGGTTTGAGGAAGACAATATTCTTCTATCAACATTAATTGATCAGATGCCAGTTGTGATGGTTACTACTAGAAGTGAACTTTACAGAATCTATAAATACTTGGGGGTGTGAGAGTGATGGATTATCTCGATTATATTTATTGAATACTACTGTGGGTTACACTATGTTCCAGATGGGATATGGGACTATATAAAATAAAGAGAACTGAACAGCTTTATGTTTTTGCTCCCGATTCTGGCTGTGGTGTGACCAGGACTTTAAGCTTCTGTTTCCTTGACATTCCTCCATGATGGCCTATACTTAAATGGTGAACTAAGATAAGTCATTTTTCCACTAACTTGCTTTTTCCAGAGCACTTCTTCAGATTCACAGGTAAGGAAATTAAGACACAAGTTTTCCAATCTTCATTAACACTGTTTTTCTTTATTAAAGTAAATTTTAGCATAGAAAATTTAGAAGGGCATATCATGTTCATCTTTATGTCCAAAATTATGATTGCACATAAGTGCCGGAGTGTTCAGATTTCTTTGTTAGTAGTACAGAACTATGCAGAGAATTCAATTCCTTTCCACCCCGGGGGGGGGGTTCAACATAGTGAGAAGATGTTCCTGGAAGACAATGTGGGAACTCCAAAAGGAATTTAATCTAAAGAACCATGAATTTTTCTTTTCTGTCTGACCTCAGAGACCTGTTAGGAAAGCTGCTATCAACAGCAGGGTGAGAGTTACACTGGAGTCCTCTAGATACTAGATATACAGGAAACAGGTCTCCCTAAAGGACTACTACAAACAGCTAATCAAATGATTGACTTATTTATTCATTCAACAGATTTATTAGTAAGCACTTATTCCTCTGAGTCAGAACTGATACTTGAAATTTGTCAGGAAACATAACCATGTTTTTGTCTTCATCATGCATATTTTTATTCTATAAGAAGATAAAATAAAATGTGGAACATTTCCAAGGACACAAAGTTTTAGGTTATTGTAGGTGATGTGCAAAATCATAAAAGTAGAATTACATTTATAGGGATCAAAGCAAGTGGCAATTTTAAGGTGTGTAACTAAGGAAGACTTTGTAAGCTATATCTTTGTGATGTTAGATCATCTACAGGGTTTCTTCTAGAGGATAGATTTACAAGAAGCAACTATGTTACCATTGGAAAACCTGCTGTGGTGACTAACTATGATTGTCAACATGACATATCTAGAAACAGAGCCTCAATTCAGGAACTGCCTCCATTAGATTGGCCTATGGACATGTTTTTGGGATATTTTCTTGATGTCTAATTGATGTAAGAAGTTCTAGTTTACTGTTAGAAGCACCATTCTCAGCCATACGGACCTATGCAGTATAAGAATAGGAGATAAACATGAGCCTGTTAGCAAGACATTAAGCAACATCCTGCCTTGACTTCCTGATTTTGCTTCCCTTGTTGATAAACTATAAACAAAATAAACTAATTCCTCCTGTAGATCTCTTGTTGCTATAATGCTCATCACAGCAACAGAAGCACAAATTATGGCTCCTGGGTAAACCCCTCAATTCTATTTACTTTTAGTTGATTTCTAAAATCATTAATTATAGAGGTTGTGCTTCTAAAAACAAATCAATTTAGGTTTCCACTGGCCTTGATGTAAATGACACCTCTGACTGAAGTCACAGACAGTTGCATTTGACTTTATTATTCTATAGAAATTTATATTTATTTACCACACAGCCCCACTCCTGTACTCCATGCAAAAGTTGCTTTTCTCAATTGCTATTTTATTATTTTTTCCCTACTGTAAGGAAAAAGGTGCTAAGTATACCCTAATAATTGACTCCAAGATTTACTGAAAAGTTCTAAGTGATGAGATTTTCTAACCAGTACCTTTTCTTTAGATTCCTATACTACAGACCACCTATTGAGTCACAGACTGTAGCAGTCAACACATCAAACAAATAGACCATACAAGTGTGTAAGTATCCTAGAGTCTGTCTGTCTTATAAACATTCCAGTCTCTCTCTGTAAGCCTTATCCATGCTACCCTTAGGACAGATGTTCTTTGCTGGTGATAGCTTCCTTTGTTGTTTCTCTCCAAATAAAGCTCTTTCTGTTGCCTCAGCAACATGTCTTATTGTCCTTATTGTCTTATTGTTGGAATGGATGCAGGTTCCTGGCTGTATATGCTTTCTCATGTTTTTATATTAATTCAATATTTACATAATGTCCAACCATTTTCTCTCCATTCCAACTCCTTCTTCAAATCCAAGATCTCCTTTTCTTTGTGGTATATAACTCACTGAGTTCATTTAGGGTTGCTCAGATGGGTATGTGTTTAGCTCTGAGTGTCAGAGATGAGATAACCTATCAGGAGACTCATCCTGGAGAAGACTAATTTGCCTTTTTATATCCACAAACTGCTTATATTTCTTTATCTGGGTGTGGGAGCTTATAAAACTTTTCCCCACAGATGAAATAGTGGTATTTAGATCTTGGTAGTAGTCAACAGATGCCAAATGAACTTAAGGCCACTCAATCAGAGGGAATGCATTCCTGGCACTATACATATAGCCAACTATATGTATAATGCCAGAAATCACTATCACTAGTGAGATCATATAGCCTAGAAAAGAATATAATATTGCCACTTTCCTGAACTGTTTAATTCCTAACTGAACTCCAAACACTGATCCTTATGCCCTCAGATAAAGTGTAGCTCTTACCTCATCAACGAAGCTTCTTTTTGTAGAAGATAGACACTGGTATAGAAATGCTCATCTGGTCAAAATTCATCTGGGTTTTTAAAGCAGCAAATGGAAGTAAGGGTAAGTCTTAGTTTGGGAAGAGTAGCAGGACAGAGGAGATTCTAGCTTGAGTGGCACAGCTTTATCCATGGTTTATCAGGGAACTCACGCTTAGGAACAGCTGAGCTGTATTAGCAACAAAGACAACCTCCCAAAGTAGGAGAAGTAGTTAGTACTGTTTTGAGTTCCTGTTAGGACATGTGTGGTAATGACTCTCTACGGAGTATAAATGAAAGAAAAGGTTCAGGAGAACTCTATGAGATGTCCAGAAATAGCCTCAGCATCCTGGCACTTTCCTTTGAAAAGGGTGAGTTTGACTGGAACACAAACTCTTTTAAACCCGAATACAAAATGAAATAATGTGGTTTTGCTTGGGAAATTTCATTTAGAAATATGTAAATAGACACAAAACCTGCTTCTTCGATTCTGATATTAGAAGCAAAGCATGCTTAATAACATTTATTACTTAATAAACATACTGAGAGTGTTGTTGTATGTGACATGTACTAAGCAAGCTAGGTTTAATAAACATATTGATCAATTCATTTTTTTTATCTCCAAGCCAGCATTTTTCTCATTCTTGGAAATATCAATTCTCCCACTATTTAGGCCACAAAAGACACATTCAAACATGCAAGGTTGACAGGAACTAACATTGTTCTCACAACAGAACACCAGGTCTGTGTCATAATCTACAAGAAAGGATCTTGAATTTTTTCCATGGATGGGTGATGGAAGAGGTAGATGTTTCATTTGATTTTAACATTATGCAATCCAGGCATGTGGTTCCAGTAATCTTACCCCCTGAAAGGCTGAGTCAGAACAATGAATATCTGCAAAGCCAAACTCATTCTCAGCAAATATACAGATAAATACATATCTAAAGAAGCAAAACACACATTGTCAGCAGATATAATCATACCACACAAAATCAAATAATTATAACCAATTTGATGTCTTTATGTGTTTATTAAATTTAAGAAAAATAGATAAAATTCAAGCCATTTATGGGACAAGATGAAAAGTAATATAATATATGAAGCAATTCAGACTATGAACCACCTCTGTGTTCCCCAAACCTCCCTTCACTTGTTCTTTTATTTTCCCATGAACTTATGAGTAACAGACATCATGCCTCTGAGGAGCCTAGGGCTCATTTGGTCTAATTATGTTTTACCATCCAATATCACATCATCAAAATGTTATTAAATCAGCATTTTAAAGACCTACTTAATGGAAAGAAATGCTCATGGCCTTATAATGTATGTCAAACTGCTTAACCCTCAAGAAAACTCCCAGCCTACAAAGAGATTATCCAACAATTGTAATGGTTACATGCTGCAAACAGAGGGGCTAGGGACAGGAGAGTACTAGGAAATGCAGTAGATGTATGTAAGTGAAGTATCTAGAGATAAGGACTGGGGCCATTTCTGTTGGAGGGTTTTGAGATGCCTTGAAAGTTATTATTACTGTGATTCAACAGGAAAAGAAATAGGAAATGTTTTGTTCTCAGGCAAGGTTATTGTTATATTGTAGGCATTGCATTGTATGCTGCATACACTATCTTTTGTTCAAACCAGCTTTGAGATACTTTTCTTTTAACATTAATTAAACCAAACAGACATAATTTATGAAGTCATAAATAACATCTTTTATTTAAAACATATAGCTGCATTTTGAGTATAAACTCCAGAATGACCTGAGTCTTCTCAATTGACATAAATTTACACAGTCAATATAAATAGATGAAACAATAGAGAAAAACAAAAAAAATCCCAATTTTTATACAAAGAAAGGTCCTTTATAAAGTAATAACAACTCACCAAATTTAACCACAGAAAAAGACCCTAGAATAAAACATTTATTAGAAGAATGTTGTAGGAATGTTCCTCTAGAAATCTGAAGATGGAATTTCTCCTGCAATGAATAAGACTTATGTGCCTTTCATTTTCGGGAAAACAAAATATAATTAATACATAGTGACTACAGGCAATTTTTCTCATATTAGTCATATTAGTCTCTGTATTACACGGCTGAGAAAATAAATTATATACACTTTGCAGTAAGGGAAGATAGCAGGTGATGTTTGCAATATCCCTATGCAAACTGTCTTTATAGAGGAAATTGTATTTGTTCAGTTCAATTAGAAAACAGAATGAAATCAATCATTTAACATCTGAATATGACCAAGAAGTTAGGGATAGAGTTTTGGGACATTTTACATGAAGTAAAAAAGGAAGAAAGTTTTCTCTTCTGGAAGCTGTTGAATATATGCCTCCTGTGACTTGACTGACAGCTAAAGTGAACTTTTGAGTATTCATCCATTTACAGAAGAAAGTTTAGCCTGGCCAGGAAATGGGAACCAAACTATGTATGCAACTATTTTTTGATTGACCAAACAATTAAGGCGGGAGATATTTAAACAGTTTAACAATGTCATATATGGGGTAGTAAATGGTAAATATGTAAGGCTATATTCTCTACTTAGTGCCCATGATTTCTATTGCATTTAGAATAATGAAAATGTGTCCTTACCCAGAAAATATGGACATCTATGCTTCTGCGGAAGTTCTTGTAATTAGAAACTGTGTGTCAGAGGTGGCACAGGGTTGCCTGAAATGGCATGGATTCTTCTCCATTGTACAGTAAAGCTCTACAGGTAACTAAATGGGAGGGGTCTTAGTGTCTTTTTCTACTGTTGTGACAGAAGTATCATGACCAATGCCATGCAAAGGAGAAAGGATTGTTGAGGTCACAAGTCCAGGTTATGTTCTCTCATTCTAGGGAAGTTAGGAAGCAGGAATATAAAACAGCCAGTCCCATGACATCCTCTGTCAAAAATCAAAAGGGAAATGACTTAAGGCACATATGATAGTGTTCAGGTAACTTCTTCTATTCTATTCTTACAGAATCCAGGATACTCTGCCTAGGAAATGGGGTATCTACAATGGACAGATTTTTTTTACACCTCAATTAACATCATCAAGATAATTCCCAATAGAAATGTCTATTTGACAACCAGATTATATAAACTCTCATGGAGTCACCTTGCCCAAGTTATCCTAGCTTGTGCCTAGTTGACAACCACATAGCTGTGACCATCATAGTAACTGTTCAGAAAGGCCTGCATTGTGTATTAGAAAGTATCCAGCAAGAATTTATTGATGCATATGCTACTTAGGGTGTCTATCATGTGCAGAATTTTAGTTATTCTGCTTTTGAGAGACAGACCCAATGCAAATGTCCCCTGAGGTATTCCATAAGCTCCCATTTTTTGCTTCTTAAATAATTGAATAGTTCACAATTGAGTAGTTGAGGAGTCAAAATACCATCCTTAGGAAATGAATCTTCAGGGTGAACAATGCATGCATTTTCTTCTCCTCCATCACCTTTATTGAACCCAGGAGCTTTTGAGAAGATCTCTAATGTCCTATGTTCCCTCGTCTTTGTCTGATCAGAGACAGCTTTCCATTTCTGCATGTCAGAAGGCAAATGGTTCATTGTTTCATTTTAAGTGCAGGCAATTTGAAATATTTATGATAATCCCTCATAGTAAATATTATCATAATTGCCCTCTGCTACAGTCTACAGACCATACTAAGGTGTGACCCAAAAGAGAAGCCAGCGTTGCACAGAAACCAGCCTTCAAATCACAATCCCAGAGAACCTAGACAACAATGAGGACCTAAGAGAGACTTTCATAGATCTAATCTACATGGGAAGTAGAAAAAGACAAGATCTCCTGAGTAAATTGGGAGCTTGGGGATCTTGGCGGAGGGTTAAAGGGGAGGGGAGAGGCAGGGAGGGGAGTAGACAAAAATGTAGAGCTTAATAAAAATTAATAAAAAACAATTAAAAAGGAAAAATCCAACAGAAGTCAGAGTCATTTCCACTTCTACAGGGATTTCATATATAGTTTCTTTTTTACAGTGATGGGTGAAGCAATCTAGGATTATTGCCTCAATTTTACAGCTGCACCTCAGACAGGTTAACATATTTCAGGCAGGTCATACCGCCAGTTATCATTGGAACTGAAACAGAAAAGACATCTTTTGATTCTGAGCCATGTGATTTTCTATTACCAATCAACAACAGCAAGACAGAATACTATTCTTTTGCCTTTTCTTTCCAGAACAAAAGGTAAGAAATTTCCCACTTACTTTAATGTTAATATCAACTAGAAGCAATGTGTACATTAATGGACTTGGATTCTAAATTCGATTACTGTGGAAACCCAAGCAGCTGAAAAACTTCACTTAGCCTGTTTACTTAGTTATTAAATAATTCTATTTCTTTTGTTCTTTTAAATTATTTATTTATTTTACATCCTGGGAGTTTCCACTCCCTCTTCTTCTCCCAGTCCTCTTCTCCAACCCCCTTCTGTCCCCATCCTTAATCCTTTTGTCCTCCATTTATATTTAGGAAATGGCAGGCCTCCCATGGATATCAACAAAACATAGCATATCAAGTTACCATAAGGCTAAGCACCTTCCCATGTATTAAGTCTGGGCAAGGCAACCCAGTACAAGGAGTAGGGTCCCAAAAGATAGCAGAAGAGTCAGAGAGAGCAGCCCCTGCTCCCACTGCTAGGAGTCCCAAAAGATGATGAAACTCTACAGCTGTAACATATATGCAGAGTGGCTAGGTCAGTTTCATTCACTGTCCTTGGTAGTCAGTTCCGTCTCTGTAAACCCTGTGCACCCAGGTTAGTTGATTCTGTCGATTTTCTTGAGGTATCCTTGACTTTTTTGGATCCTACAATCCTTTCTGCACCTCTTCTGCAGGATTCCCAAAATACTGCCTATGGTTGGTTATGGTCTGCATCTGTTTCCATCAGTTACTGGATGAAGCCAGTCTGATGATAATTGGGCTAGGCACCAATCTAAGAGTAACAAAATATTGTTAGGCATTATGTTTTTTTTTCCAGTCATGGATGGTTCTACCCAAGGTCTTTGGGTCATCCTGCTTGTAGGTCTTGGTACTCCAGGTAATGTCAAGGGTAGGCTAGAACAAAGTCATTCTGAGTGATTTTATGAAGACCCAGACAGACATACATGGTATGTACTCACTTATAAGTGGATGTTAGTTGTAAAATAAAGGATAACTATGCTACAATCCACAGACCCAGAGAGATTATGTAACAAGAAGAGTTCATGGGGCAGGCAAGGCTCATATACCTGAATCTCTCTGGGAAGGGGAAAGCTTTCTTGAGTGGACTTTGAGCACGTGGGAATGGGAATATGAGCAATCAGGCTGGGAAGATGGAGATGGAGAGTCTTGAAAGAATACTCAAAAGGGGAAGTATTTCAGGTTCAGGTGTAAGCCTGGCACAGGCACAAGGGAATCTTACAGGAATCTACAAGGAGGACACCAAAGACTTGTGGGTGTAGCAGATATGTATCCTGAACTAGACATCTCCTGTGACCAGGCAATACCTCAGGTGAAGGGATTGAGACACTGACCAAGTCACATCGCCTTTGACCTACAGTCCTGATTATGGGATGTGCTAGGGTAAGGGTGACCTTGAGATTGAAAAAGTGCCCAAACAATGGATAGTTTAGCCTAAAACCCATGCCAAGAGAGTAAGCTCACCCCTGGCAGTGCCTGGAGCCCCAGGACCCACAGACTGGATGACTCAGAGATCTAGGTTAGTTTTAAATAATTCTTCAAAAATTATGTTTGATTCCTAAAACTTTCATACAAAGGTTTTTTTTTATTATTTTCGCTCCTCAACTCCTCCCACAGCCACACCTTTCCCTACACACTGGCTCTTGTCTTCTTGGGATTGCTCAGGTCTTGCCCATGCTGCCACAATCACTGCGCGTTCATATGTGCACCTAACTGTGATGCCAGGAAAACTCTTTAGCTGCAGCCATCTTCCAGCTCTGGCTTTTACAGTTTTTCTGCATACTCTACCACAGAGAAAAGTCACCATCAGTCTTACTCACCTGGTACAGGAATGTTATAGGAGTAATCTGAAGCACGATTCATAAAAACTCAGGGTCAGAAATTGGTGTTCAATCTGAATATTTGAAAGCAAAACAGCCAGTTACTGGCTCTTCCTTCGACCACAGTCTGAAATGGTGATCCTGCTTCCAGCAATCTCAGAATGAGGCCGTGTGTCTGAGAGCTGATTCCTCCCATTTTATAATCCTCTCTAGGGCTGGGATTAGGTGTTATATTTAATAATTTACAAATTTTAGTAAACAAAATGGGATTTTCTATGTAGCCTATATTATGCCATCCATATCGATATTTTACAGCTAGTCTGCTCTTAACCATTCCACATCCTGTTACTTTTCTTAAAATCCTCAATGAACCTTGACGTTCTCAAGGAGAAGAACATTGAAATTCATCCATATTTATTCTACAGAATCTGTAGATTGCATTCACATTTGTCAAAGACACACATACTGGCATTTTATATATTCTTAAATGATTAAAAAAAGAGAGTGGTTGCAGTGGAATATATTATAGACTGTGTATTTTAGGCTGAAAGTCATGAATCTATTCATAATGGAGAAGTAATTTTATCCAATATGGAAACAATCCCTTAAGCAAAAACTAACCAGTGATAACACACTGACCTTGTAGATTCAGGTTTTTATTATTATATTGAGTGCTGATTGATGATTCTGTTATTGATTCAATGTACCATGTAAAATAGTTAATTTTGTTGTCTTGTAATTATTGCTTGCATGAGTGCATATTTTTGGATTCTTTTTCATTGATAAGTGTTCTCCACAATAAGAAATAACAATTGGTGTGATTTTGATGATGGATCCCCACTAAATTTAATTATTTGAAACCCAAGTGGAAAGCAAATTCACTGGTATTCATAAAACGTGTGGAGTCCATATGGGTGAACAGATTGCTTTATTCACAGGTTGTCCTATGTGGGGGTATAGCCAGAGATAAATATTCCTACTTTTCTGTCCTTGATAGCAGCAAGAATCGGCTTGCAGCAGTCTGAGTTTGTAGTAATTTGGAGGTAACCACATGAACATAATTACTAAAATGTGCCTGGTTCTGGCCTACCACAATCGCCTCTAACTATCTCCTATCTTGCTGACTTTCTAATCTAATGCTTTTTTTTTCTTTGTACTGCCAGACTCAACTTTTCAAGCCACCATCAAAACAAGATCATTTTCTGATTCCAATGACTTCCCCCTTTGTTTATGGAATAAAACCAAGTGACTTGGACTTATGTTCAAGATTCCTTCCAGTCTTGATTCTATGATGCTTACAAACTCAATCTGCCTCTAATTTTCAATATTTTGAGCTTCAGTTGAACTGAGTCATCTAGTATATTCCATGAATCATAGATTTGCCTGACTCATTTTTCTGCCACGTTTTGCTCCAGTCATTACCTTTATCCAGAAAATATTTTCCATGTTTTACACAGTCAGTTCATTGGCATGTATTTATTGAGCAAGAGACTATGGGTCAGACATTGTCCAAAGAATCAGGAATACATTGTTCAAGTCAGCCCAGATTCCCTCTCATGGTGTGGGTCTCAAGCTGAACCAGTCTTTGGTTGTCCACTCTCAAAATTTCTGAGCCACCTTTACTCAAGCATACCCTGTAGACAGGGCAAACTGTAGGTCAAAGTTATGTGTCCGGGTTAGGGTTCCACTCTCTCTGCTGGAAGTCTTGCCTGATTACAGGGGCTGACCATTTCAGGCCCAGTATCTCTCATTGCTAGGAGCCTTAGACAGGAATCACCCTCATAGATTCCTGGGAGTTTCCATTGTATTCGGTTTCTAGCTCATCCCAGATATATCCCTGATTCCAATAGCCTTTCCCAGTACTCTCTCCCAACTGGTCCTTCCTGCTTCCATGCTCACCTCCTATCCAGATCCACCACCCTTGCTGGCTGATAAATATGAAAGGCCTGCCCTTTTCTGAAGGCAAAGTATGGGGAGTAAATGGGGTGGAAGGAGCGGGAAAGTTAGGGGTAAGAAATGAAAGAAGAGGAGGGAAGGAGAGGAAAATGTAATCAGGCTAAGAAAAAAGTAAATTAATTAATTAATAAGAGAAAAAGAAAGGCTAGAGACATGACTCCGTGGTTAAAAGCACTGACTGCACCCACCTGGCATCTAACGACTGCCTGTAACTCCAAGATCTGACACGTGCACACAGACGTGCATGCTGGAAAAGCACCAAAGCACATAAAATAAAAATAAATAATTTTGAAAAAGCAAATCAGTTTGGACATTTGCTTTCTGACAATTGTAATAATGATACTTTTGGTGTGCTGAAGTTATCTGAAGGTAATCTACAGGAGCTTAGGAATATAGTGTCTCTGAATGAATTTTCATGTTTTATTAACCAAATTCCTTCCTGAAGGATTCGACTTCATTTTCCCATATACCTCTCTCTTCCTTCCTTCCTTCCTTCCTTCCTTCCTTCCTTCCTTCCTTCCTT
>LOEQ01005530.1:55344-73901 GCA_001685075.1 Bramus lutescens | reverse complement strand
TTCCTTCCTTCCTTCCTTCCTTCCTTCCTTCCTTCCTTCCTTCCCTCTCTCTCCTTCCTTTTCTCTCTCTTTTTATCTGTCTTTCTCCACTCCAAGGTGCTTATGAGGTTAGTGGATGAATGCAAGAATTGTTTTCTATCATGAACATAATGTAGATCAAGCCTTCTGACTTGGTGGCAAGCACCATTGTTTTACTGAGCTATCATGTATATCAGGGTATTTTTACACCTCTCACTTTGTAGAAAAGGTTTCCAAATGGGTTTAATGTTTTACACACCTATCCTATGATTGAAAAAGAGTCTCCCTGAAGGTTGTCCCATTGCTCCAGTACAAAGTGCCTAGATCTTCAGTGGCACTAGTCTTTTCAACTGCTATAGTAGTTTTGCCCACAACTGAAAACATACTCTTTTCCTAAATCGTTCACCTCTGCATCATGCTCCTCTTCTGTTTGTTCTTGATTCCCATTGTAAAGCCAGACTGCACAGATAACAAATGCATAGGTTAGGTTAAATCTTAAAATGTCTCCTTTCTTTGTTAATGAATTAGTAAGTTGATTTGAAGTTATCTTCACTTAAATTTCCAGGACACGGGCATAATTATTTCCTAGAATGTAATACAACGTCTCATCTACTTCACACCAAGGTTTCTACCATATCTGGAGCTGCCTGGCTGCATTCTTCATCTTCTGCAGTTTGATTGATATTCTAGTGATCTGAATACAGCCCTCCTCCCCAGAGACTTGTAAATTCATCCTGATAATGTGTTCTAATGGCCTAAGCACCACTTGATCGCGTTACCTTAAATAATCAGCCTCTTTCTTAGGAACTGTGATTCTGAATTCGTTATCTTTGTGTTCTTATGTTCGATACCTTAGAGAACATCTTAAGGAAGAAATAATGTGTTCTGGCTCATAGTCTTACTTCACATTGACAAGAAATGCATGGTGAAGTTTACTGCAGAGGCTTCTCATGCTAACACAGACACGGAAGCAAAGAAAGCCTCTAGGAACCCGCTTCAGTCATCCACAAACCACAAACAGTTCCATAAGATGGGAAACAAGCATCCAAGACCTAAACATGTGTGGTGAATTGGAATTTAAAACACGATACTCTAAGAGGCAGTAGGACAAGGTAATAAACCCATAGGCTTTATCATTTGACCAGAGCTCAAATACTATCAATTCCCTTTAACAGTTATACAACCTTGAGAAGGCAGCTTAGATATTCTAATCCTCAATTACTTTATATAGTAACGGGGATAGCATTGAAGATCATAGAGTATTTACAAAGACACAGAAAATCCTTTTATGATATTTACTGGATATTCACTATTTGAGAGACATTTTCTACTTATGTGTCTGAGGTTTTGAAGTATCCAATTTTATTTCTGTTTATTTTTTAAGCAAAGTTAATAATCCAGAGACTTGAATCCTCCTTAAGAAGCAGGATTCAGAATTTCTATCAGTATTTGTGGAAGACATATCATGCTAGTTTAGAGCAGCCTGGAGATGACTCAGAGGTCAGAAGCACAATTGCATTCACCCCTGACACAACTGAACAGTGACTAATGACTGCCTCTGGCTGTCTTGCTGTGAGGCCATGATAGAAATTATGGAGTTGTCAGCAGTAGAGACTGGGGTTACAGTTTCACATTGGCCATTCTTTATTATGTCGGCCTTGCTTGATCTTCAGATCTACTCCGTCCTAAGCATCTGTCATCTGACATCATCTGATATCATTCTGGGCAATGATGGGGTATAATCTAGTGTCCTCACTCTGCCCCTACATACAGAAGCTCAGTTTGAGTGTTTTATTCACAAGGAAAACAACTTGCATTCTGTAATATGTCACTGATACTTAATAATTATGGGGTTTCATAACAGGTCCAAGTTCCAGTCGCAAGATCTCTGGCATAAACTTGGAACAAGTGGTTTCTCTTTGAATGTGCCAGCCTCTCCTTACCCGAGTTGCATTGGAAAAGATGCTCATCTCTTGTTGTTTTCTCCATTGTTGACACATCCATTATGTATACAGTAGAGCACACTGTGAGTGAAAACCGGGGCATGGATGATGAAGGTGATTTGAGAATCACAGTCCTTAGAGGAGAAGGAATATAATAAGAAGAATGAAGAAAATAAGGTGGAGGGGTAGGCTGGGGCACTGAAATATTCCAGACTCTTTTCTTCTCAGCAGGCTCATGACGCTAAGATCAAACCAATTTCCATCAGAATGAGAAGAGTTTTCTTAATATTGATTTATTTTACACGAGTTCACAATTTATTCATCGTCAAGCCTACTTCTTCTGAGATTGGATATATGAGAACTACAGATTTGGAACTTCCCCCTTTTGTCATGAGGATGCATTATTGGCTTCTAGCTGAAAATAAGTTTCCTTTAAAGATTGCCTCAACATAAAGTAAAGAAAAGTGATCTAGGTACCAACTGGTAGATGGCTCCATTTAGAATTCTCCTAAACAGACAGTCATGGGTACAGCTGAATGGGTAGGAGCACTCGTTATTGTCATCAGAGTCTGCATATTATCAGTGTGTAGAACTCAGCTCTTCTGAACAAAGGCAACATCAGAGACTCAGGACTAAATTTTGAGTCCTCTATTAGAACAACACAATTCCATTCTGGGTTGTAGGAAATAGATGATTGAGAGATAAAAGGGCTAAGGTCTAGGTTTTGGTGGCTGAAGTATTTCAAATGATATTTCTTGAAATGTGGTCTTTTAAGTATCTGTATGGCCTGCCCAAATATTATGTGAGAACTTCAGAAAGAAGATAATGAGTTAAAATTACATATGGTAGCACAAGCCTGTTCTCTGATCCCAGAACACAGGAGATAGAAGCAGGGAAACAGGAGGATCAGAATGTCAAGGACACTTTCAGCTATACAATGAATTCAGGGGCAAACTAAGGTGTCTGAGACCCCTGTCTCAAGATTTTAAAAGAAGTGTAATGTGTTAGAGTCCTGGGTTTGGGGTTCTCAGGGAGTGATGCTGAAAATATCCTCGGGATATCTTGACTATGGTTTCTAAGGTCCTGTTTGAAGAAAACTGCCTCATTATTATTCCTGATAATCCCAGTCAATATATAGTTTTGGAAGTTTAGTTTCAAAATGTATAAAACTAGTAAAGAATCCATTTTTCTAAATGTAAGATCTTCAAGTTTCTGCAAGTAAAGTTTAGGGTTTTTACTCATGTTGCTCATTTATTTGTAGGAATTATTCCTTTTCATTGAAACATAAAATTTGCAACTTCTTCCTGTGCTCAATGTCTGCTCAGCTTTGAAAGGGACAGACAGTTTGGGAATTCCTCATCTTATGTACCAGAATACATGCACCTGATTTTGCATCTTAAAATGGTGAAGTCAATGGAGTAAAACTCAATATCTGTGTTCTTGAGACTGTCCTCCCGCTTTCCTCCATAACTTCTGCAGACAGAATGCTCCGAAGTTCCCTTTTATTCTAACTGTGTCTTCTTCATCCCAATACCACTGAGACAAGCTCACCCCGTCCACCAACAGGCTGATCAATGCCACCTGCACCACATTCCCCACTTATTATCACATTTAGACAATGGCCTCACACAGATTTTTGGATATAACCAAAATAGATGTTTAAAAAGTAGAAAGTTAAAAGTGAAAGGAGAGATGAATACGAGTTAGATGGGCTCAATTCCTCAACTGAAGTTTCCCCAACTCAGATGACTCTAGTTCGTTTCCTTGACAAAAACTGATCGGCACAGGTATTGAAGAAAAAAAAATTGAACACCTGAGTGATTTTTTGAAACAGACTCCAAGTCTGAAAACATTCAAAGCACATATATGACAAATATGAAATATAACAGAAATAAATGTGAGGTCTTTATTGCTGGCAGTGGAAACTGCAGCCAACACTGTCTAAATGATGAATAAGTAGGAAGAATAAAAACCTGTAGAAAATTCTGAGAACAGAATCTCATTCAAAATGCATGGAAGGAGCCAGGCAGTTGGTGTGGGAGAATGGTCTGTATTCTGTCAATTATATTTTAATTAAATGCTGATTGGCCAGTAGCTAGGCAGGAAGTATAGGCAGGACAACCGGACAGGAAGTAGAGGTGGGTCAATGAGAACAGGAGAATTCTGGGAAGAAGGAAGCCCATTCCTTTGCAGTTGTAAGCCCCCCACAGAAGAAGCAAGAACCATGTGTCTAGCATAGACAAGAATAATGGGCTATATAAGTTAAAAGAGTTAATAAGAAGCCTGAGCTAATGGGCCAATCTGTTTATAACTAATGTAGNAGAGGTGGGTCAATGAGAACAGGAGAATTCTGGGAAGAAGGAAGCCCATTCCTTTGCAGTTGTAAGCCCCCCACAGAAGAAGCAAGAACCATGTGTCTAGCATAGACAAGAATAATGGGCTATATAAGTTAAAAGAGTTAATAAGAAGCCTGAGCTAATGGGCCAATCTGTTTATAACTAATGTAGACATTTGTGTGATTTTCTTGAGACTTAATGACTGTGGGAACCAGGCAGGACAGAAAACCTCTGACAGTAGGCAGTGGTGGCACATGCTTTTAATCCCAGCACTCAGGAGGGAGAGACAGGCAGATCTCTGTGAATTCAAGGTCAGCCTGGTCAAAAAGAGATAGTTCCAGGATAGTCTCCAAAGCTCCAAAGAAACCCTGTCTTGGAAAACAAAACAAATAAACAAATAAAACACCAGAATGCATGGAAGGTCAAATCCATATTCAGGGCAGCCAGCAACTCCCAAGTAGAGTAAGATAAGGAAGTATGTTCATATTACTCATCATTAGTTAGAACCCACACCAGGACCTAATGCAGGTAAATTCAAGATGACCTTGTGTGAAGACAAAAAATTTATACACTGCTTTAATTAAACTTGATTTTATTGACATCTAAAAAATTTATGTGGTCAGTATCAAGTGAACACTCTTTTAAATTGAATACTACACCTTCAGCAAGTTAAACTAAATATGGGTCACTTAGAAAATCTTATCTGGGTGTGTTAATAGAAGCCTTTAATCCCAGCACTCTGGATACAGAGGCAGGTGGATCCCTTTGAGTTGGAAACCAGCCTGAACTACATACAAAGTACAATTCTGCAGGGGTACATGGTGAGATTCTGTATAAAAACAAATAAATCCTACCCACTTAACATATTTAAAAGAATATAAGCAAGATATGTATTTTAGTCACAGCATAATCACTGCTGAAAGTCAATACCCAGAAGATTCTCTGAGTTTTTACAGAAATGTATATCTATTTTTAATTTTTTTTTGCTACAAGCATGAATAAAGAGAATTTGGAGAAGTGGGAAAGTAGAAGGGTTGAAACATTTTTTCTGCGTGTTTTGTTTTATTGTTTTTATTTTGTTTTGTTTGGTTGATTGATTTGTTTTGATATGATTTATTTTTTTAATTTTCTTTTTTGAGAGGCACTGAAAGAGTAAGGAGAGGATATGGAGGAACTGGGAGTTGAGCAGAATCAGGGTACATGATGTAAAATTCCAAAATATTCAATTAAAAATTATGTTAAATTAAAAAACCTCTTTCTTCAAAACAGAAAAAAATATAATAAATAAATGAACAAATAATTGGGAGAAGTTGGGCAAGGGTAAACATATTAAACTACAATTTTTTTCCTTTTTTAAAAGATTTATTTATTTATTGTGTATACAGTGTTCAGCCTCCATGTATGCCTCCATGCCAGAAGAGGGCACAAGATCTCATTACAGATGGCAGTGAGCCACCAAGTGCTTGCTGGGAATTGAACTCAGGACCTCCGAAAGATCAGCCAGTGCTCTTAACCTCTGAGCCATCTCTCCAGCCCAACCTTCCTAATTTCTGTAGGACCATTTCTGCAAGGGAATCTGTTGTTTTACTACCTCCAGGGTCTGATCAACCTGTCTACTTAGTTGGGAAAGCATCAGAAGAGGCAATTTATGCAAACCGTTGGTACACGCCCACCAAGTATTCCCAGAGGCTTGGTAATATTGCTGTTATCCAGATGAATTATTGCATAATGTTTTGATTAAAAATAATAGCAGAAAAAAGCAAACAGAAAAGTTTTAAAAAATTATATTTCTGTGAGAATTTTATTCAGTTTGCTTTGACTATATTTAGCTTCCTTCACCGCATTCTTCCCCAACCCATTCCCCTTCCAATCTAAAATTGCTTCCTTTTTCCTCCACCGAAAACAATTTTAGCAAACAAGATACATCTAGTTTTAAATTCATAGAAAAGTATGGTGTAAAATCAATTATCTAAGATTCTACTAAAACATAAAAAAGGAAGCAAAGCAAGTATACAATTTTGAACCAATTGGCTAAATTGTCACAGATATTAGCTGCCTTCTAAATTCATGTTCACATTTATACTCAGACAATAGCTATTCCAAACCTTCATCAGAGACTCCTCTCTTTTTGATAAGTCACACAAAATTTAGAGACTATGGTTGCTCAGATGCTGAGTGTAAGTCAGCTGAGTGCTCATCTACAGACTGAATATTTATCGCAGCCACTCAGCTCAGAGATCCTTGAGGAAGAGGGAGCAGAAAGATTTCAAAGGCCAGAAGACAGGGAACACAACACAAGACTAAACTGACATCTCAGATGGAATCACTGGAGCCATGGACCCCAATTGCTCCATATTGAACTCTTTACTTTAAATATAGAGTGGGTATAGACTCTAGGTTATTGTCTTCAGTTGTGTACCCAAGGAAGTGCTCTCTGGGCTCCAACTGAAAGTTTCAAACTATGACTATTACAGTTAATTTTGGTTAATTTCAATGGGTCTCAAAGGGAGTAAAGAAAGGAGAGACACAGACACAGAGAGAGAGAGAGAGAGAGAAAGAGAGAGAGAGAGAGGAGCGAAGAAAAAAGGATGGATGGAAGGAAAAAAGGATGCTTTAAACTTTAAAATTTAGAAAAAATCAGAGGGGAAAATAATTGTAGAATGGCTATTAGATGTTACAGCAATTAGAATGTTCTTTTTTCTTTTTCTTTATTACTTCACATACCAACCATATTTTGCTATCCCTCCTCTCCTCCCATTCCATACCCCCAGCTCCCTTCTAACCCCCCATCCACTCCTTCTCTGTCTTCATTCAGAAGGGGTTAGAATGCCTTTTATACATAAATGAACATGTCAAAGAAATATATAGTCAAATTTGTAATTAGATCTGGTTACAAAAGAATTAAATATAGATAACAAAACTATAGAAATTCTAGAACCAATGAAGATAAAGAATAAGACCAAATCAAATGAAACAAACAGGTGAGTGAATGAATTACAGGCACTGAATTTCCTTTGGACCTGGCAGAGTTGTAAGATGCATGATTTTGCTGTGTCTAAGGCATTGCTTTTGAACTTTCATGTGATGGTTTATACCAATGATAGCATGCTATAACAAATTACAGCTGTAGAAACAATATTAATTATGGATGAGGATTTTTGATTAACCATTTAAACATTTGGGTAAGTATTTCGCTTGCTTGGTTAAAGTTACGCCAAGATATTTTATATTACATGGTGCTGTTGAAAAAGGTATCATTTTCATGATTTCTTTCTCAATTTGTCATTTCTATATAAGAAGGCTGCTTTTTTTAAAGTTAATTTTGTATCCATCAACTTTACTTAGCGTGTTTATAAGGTGTAGGTGTTTTCTTGTGGAATTTGTAGGTAACATGTATACTGTCATATCATTTGCAAAGAAAGATACTTTGATTTCTTAATTTCTAATTGTAACCCTTTGACAACTGAAGCAGCTAACGTAAGGACTGCATAGTGTGCAGTTCAGGTCCTTTGCTTATTTATAACGACTTTCAGTTTAGTGTATTTTGGGGACTCCTGAGTATGTGAACAAGTGTGTCTCTTGTTCTGTTGCCTTCTCTTGAGGCTGTTTTCCTTTGGTTTACCTTGTCCAACTTTAATGCAATGATCATTGTTTTGTCTTTTCTGTTTTGCGATTTTGTTGTTATCTCTTAGAATTCTTTTGTTTTCTAGAAAGATACAGAAATGGAGTGAATCTGGAGGGGATGGGGAAAGAAGTGGGAGGAGCTGAAGGATGGGAAATTGTAATCAGAATATACTGTATGAGAAAAGAGTGTATTTTCAATAAAAGAAGAAAAAGAAGAGTATAATATCAACATCTTCTGTTACATCTCTTTTTAATGAATCTTTCTATAAAGTGAGTAGAGTGATCTTCAAGAGGAGACAAAATATTTTCTGGATGCACTTGGAGAAAAACAGAATTATTTGATGTGACATGTGATTTTCTCTTAAAGTTGTCTCTGTAAATATGGTTCTGTGTTCAAGTAGATATAAAATATTTTATCATTGCTTATATTATTTATACTTGTTTATAAAAGAAGAAAGCAATGTGAAAAATTGGGATCAGTTTTAATACCTATCAGTAATAACTGAAGGAACAATTTACTTGCCTATATAAGAAATGATTATTACATAGATATCATCCTTTAGAAGTACTTTCAAGGAACATAATCATGATGTTTTAGAGCTGATAAGATGACTCAGTGTGCAAATTACTTATTGTAAAATATGAGGACCTGAGTTTGGAGTCTTTAAATTCACATAGAAATTGATCTGACACTGCATCTCAGTGCTTGGAGGCAAGAGAAATCCTAGAGGATATTTTCCTAGCACACTCAACAGCAGCATCAGTAATGTTACCTCAACAATTAGCAGTGAGGCTTAATATCTAAGGTTGTCTTTTGACCTCTTCATGAGCACTGTGCCACAGGTGTACCCACATTCACACACAGTCCCATGCACACACATGATATTTAAAATAGATTATGATTTATCAAATTGAAATATCAGATGATTTTATAGTTTGCTCAATGTTTACATATTTTTATTACCCTACATTCATATATCCGTGCCACATTTACCTGATATACATCTCTGTTAACCCCTGGGTTTCTATAAAGAGGTTTATGGACATGGTTTACCTGACAATTGCTCATCAACATGATCTTTATTCAGACTCTAATACCATTTCTGTTTTCTTCATCGAAGACCCAACTTAGGTCTACGGGCTCAACTTGGTACCATTGCTTTGAGCTCCAAGCAAACATATATTAGTCATGATGGTATTGACCTGAATATCATAGAATTACCAAGTATGAACACTAATGGGTGAAGTCTCCTTCTTTATTCATCATTATCTCTATTATTTTGGAATCAATGAATAGACTGAAGTCCCTAGAAAGCCTGTCATAGAGTGTGAGAGTGGGGAAAAAAGAACACTTTCTAGTGAGAGATGAGAGGAGATAATCTAATGGGTATCTTTTTTCATTTTTTACTGCCTGTGTCTGTGATAGAAGCAAATGTAATTTTTATGTAGTTATGAGAAGGAAAATTGAAACAGAGATCATTTTGTAGCATTATCTCCCTGTACACTTGTTCGAACTTCCCTTTACAATTGCTGCTTACTACTCTGGGGTAATTGCATAGGTCATTTGTGGAAAAGCATAATTATACCTTAAGGCAATGTTCCCACATGCATTATTAAGTCATGAGTTTTTCTAAAGCAGATGGCAGGAGCATCAGAGAATCAATAGATCAGAGAGAGCTGAAACCAAGCTAGGTTCATTGCTGTTTGTTGTTTTGGTTGTTGCTGTTGTTGTGGTCCCCAATTCCATCTGGAGCAACTTTAGTAAGCACACTCCATCCAATGTATTTATTATTCTGTTTGTGTCATGGTCTTTTTCACTATGGTGAGAGCATCCTTGAAACTGATGCAGAGTCTAATTTGTCTATATTCCCTAACACCTAGCATTTTACAGGACGCAGAATCTATCGTCAATGTTTTCTGTTGAAAGAATGTTAAGGAAAATGTCACAAAAAATAGGACTTCAACTTTGTATGACAGTTTTTCTTGCATTAAAAGACAGCATGAATGGTGACATTGATAATGTCAGATGCTGCCTGAATCTGAGAGAAAAAGATAAAACAGAAGCACCAGAACTGAAGAAATGTTCATTGGATTAACTTTGATTACGTCTCGATTATCACATAAACCTTATGCATGTAGGGAGGCTCATAAACGATGCAGATCACTATATCTACTGAAACAGAATCAGCTTCTAATGAATTTATTATACTTGGAAATGAAGACCTCCTTGTCAGGTTGTCAGAGGGTCTTGGTAGCACTGTGAATAAGGGTAAGTTACCACTGTACTCTGGGCTTAGTGTGGGGATCTTTACACTGTTGTTGTCATTTTGAATGACTATAGGCTAATCAGTTCTGATGTTCAAAATTGTGCTAGGTTTTGGAGTACAGAATAATACAGGAGCCATTCAAATAAGAAGCCAGATGAATGGCAGACTTGTCTCAGTACCACCTAGATTCTTTGTCTCAGCCAAACTGTGAAAACAGATGGCTTGTTTTCAGTTCACTTCTTGGTTTAATAGATTAGTATAGTTGAATTTGATACGGGGACTTCTCATTATGTAGTACTGCTATGCCTGAATCTTACCATGTAGAGCAGACTGGCATTGAGCCTCTGCCTCCCAAGTATTAGAGTCAACAGGAGTGCTGCTGCTAGGAGGCTAATGTTTAATATATTACAGAACGAAATATAAGTGCAAATTAATCAGACGCAGGTCAGTAAATTCTTGAAAGCTTTTACATTGAAGCTCAACACCAAATATCTGCTTGAAATTGCTTTTTTTGAAATTGTTTTCTAAATAGATAAATTCCTACAACTTCTGCTTTTTTATACTCTAAATCTTAAAGTAAAAGAATAGAGCATCAACTGGAGGAGAACCCATTAGGGGCTCTGATGTTTTATGTGATGACACTTCGAAGACATGATTTGATCAACAACTGACTAAACATAAGAAACAAGAAAGAAAAGTCAGTGGAAATACTACAGCAGACAGAGAAGGCACTGGGTAGAAAGGCTTAGGAAGGAACAGATGGCATATATGCTCAAGGGAACCAGATATTGACAATCTACCATCTGAAATATAGTTGGTATATAAAAATGTTCAACATTCTGACTGAATTTTGTTTGTTGAAACATACATAGTTGTTAATGTTTTCTGAATGACTTACACACACATACACATATACAAGCACACACACAAGCACATGTGTTTTCTTTACAGTTATTCCAACACGTTTTTGTGTAGAAAAAGATGAAAGGTTTTTTTCTAGTTATACAGTGGTGAAAAAGGACATTACCCACATTTTCTGACTGCCATATTTTATTTCTGTCTTTATCAACTAAACTCCTGAATTGTCCTCTCCTACTGTCTTTTACAATAAAATCAAGAGAGGGTAATGGGGATAAATAGAGTCATAGTACATTATACACATTAATGAAAATACACATTCTTATCCATATTTATTGCTGCTCTGTTCATGATAGCCATAAATTGAAAAGAAACCAGATATCCTTCAACAGATCAATGGATAATATAAATGCGGTACATTTGCACAATGGAATATCACTCGACTGTTAAAGTTGGGCAGTGGTGGAATACGCCTTTAATCCCAGCACTCAGGAGGCAGAGGCAGGTGGATCTCTGTGAGTTCAAGGACAGTATGATCTACAAGAGCTAGCCAGTTCCAGGACAGGACTCCAAAGGTACACAGAAAAACCCTGTCTTGAAAACAACAACAAAAATTATTAGATTTTAGGTAAATGGGTAGAGGTAGAAAAAAATCACCCTGAATGAGGTAACAAAAATCAAGAAGACAAATATAGTATGTTTTCATTTACATGTGGATGTGAGCTTTCAAATATTTGATTAAGCAGAGTAGCCTATACCTGACGTAGAGATTAGAAAATAGAGTTCTATACCTAATTAGATGTTAGGTATAGAACAAGAGATTCGAAGTAGGGAATAATCTCATGAAGAAAGGCAAATAAAAAATATAGTTCTAGAGATGCTGGGGAGACAGGAACATGAGAATTAATCAGAGAGGGGGAAAGAAGGGGTAATGGAGATAATGCAGGAAAAAACAGTGAAAACTAATGACTATTTTGGGGGCATATATAAATCTACTATAGTAGAAGCTTCTATACATATATGGATATATTTATATAAAAGAAGTCTAAGTGGAACCTCCAAATAACAGGGAGACAAAACACCTCCAGTGCCATGTATGGGCCATTATAGCTAACTGAGCTCTTAGCCAAAATTTTCCCATGGAAATGCTCAAAAAACCCAGGCTACTCTCAAGGCTTTTGGTTGTACCTAAATGATGCTAAGGCCCTATTGCTTAAGAAAACATCTACATATCTCATTGAGCATGGAGAAGTCCAGCCGACACATAAAGCTTTATACTTTACAACTTTACCGACTAGTGATCATTTTGTTGCGCTGGAAGGTATTCTCCATGCTACTAGAGGAAAAAGGTGAAAACCTACTCAGCTACAAAGCCTTTGATCTATGGTGGTAACATTCCTGCATGATACTCTGGTGAAATCGTGGTCCAAAATTATGAGAGTAACCAAGCACTTTATGATTGGGTTTCAGGTTTACTCCATGAGAGAGAAGCAATGTCTGATACAGCTTGATTGCTCAAAAATCTAAGACTGGATAGACCATTGACCGAGGGGAAAAGCAAATACTACTACTGTTCTGCTAAAGGAACATAGCAATAAAATGACTCCGAAAGACACTCTCTTGTACTCATAGATCAGTGTCTTGCTCAGAGAAGCTTCCTCCTGTAGTACATCAGAACAAATACAGAGACCCCAACTGGACAATGTGGAGAGAGTCAGAGACCTTGGAACACTCAGTCTAACCGGGATGTCTCCATCAAAAGTCTTAGGGACCTTGTGCAAGAGGAAGCAGAAAGATTCTAAGAGCCAGTGTGGATGAAAGACATGACAGAAACAAGGCCTTCTAGCTACGATGGGACACATATGAGCTCAGAGACTATGGCAGTGTGCACAGGATATACACAGGTCTGAGTCCTATGGGGTACCAAAATGGAGAAGGAAATGGACAGAGGCTTCCACCTGTAACCCAGAAGCTCCAAGTAATTGACAATGGCTTGTAAATTAAAAGTAAGTTTTCTCCATCCAATGGGGTCTCATTGGATATACTAACCATACTTAAGAACAGGCCCTATTCCCAGCAGAAGATAGCCAACACAGAAGAAACTCAATAGTACTTTTGCAGGATTTTTTCCCTCATAATGCGTTGTCTGTTTTTTTTCTTTCTTAACCACACATGCCTTTTGTTTATATAGTATGGTTTCCATTTTTGTGCTTTCAATGGGATTTCCATGTGGGCAAATGTGTGTGTTTCTGCATCTTTATGTCTTTCTTCCTTTGGTTTCCTGTTTCACGTGTTTTGCTTGTTTTGCCCTATTCTTGTTTGGTCCTTTCTCAGTTGCCTACTTGTTTTCTAAAGAATGAGAGAAAGAAAAGGTAAAGATTAGGGTAGGTGGGGACATAGAGAGACTGTAGGAAGACTTTGTGGGAAGGGCACCATTATCAGAATATGTTATGTGGAAAAATATTTTCAACAAAAATGGAACTATATGAAGAAGAAATACACAGTAATTGCTTCAACATCTTCCCTTAATGCACTTAAATACCAGAACCAACAGAAAGTAATATAATAAGAAAGTAGATGTTAACTTCAATTTTATATTTGTAGATCTTCTTTTTAACTCATGAATATTTTTTCCCTTTTGTTCAAACATCCTTGGGGAAAGACTTCTTTAAGGAAGACAAAAGATTTGCCGTGGACAAGGCTTTCTTTCCCCTTCCTCAGATCACATCTTAGACTGACTGTTCCCAGTGTTGCTCTGTGAAATTCTCTGTGGAACTAAAGTGTCTGTGGGTTTGGGGCTTAAAGAAAGTTGATGGAGTTTATGTCTAACATATAGGCATATCAGCACTAATTTACTCTGAGTAAGATGGGACAACTGCATGGCTTATAAACAGAGTTCTGAGATGGAGCTGACAGAAATAGATGCTTATATTACTTTGGTCCATATGGTTCTAGGGACCATAGACACTCCCTGTCTTGTAGTGATAGGGGAGTGGGCCTGCTTTTCGTCTGGCCCAGCTCCCGCATGGCTAGCTTATACCCCGAAATAACAACACACAAATNTACATCACTGTCTCTCTGCACAGGATCCTTGAAAACCATACACTTAGCCTCATTAGGCTGATGCATCCTTGTCTACCAGTGACAATACTGTATTTGAGCTCCTTTCTGTACAGAGAAGGAGGCGGGCTCTCTGTGTCCTCTAGTCTCCCAGGTCAGCAAGAATAGAGGAGACTCAATCTCTGAATTAGAATCCAAGCATAATCACTCTATAATTGTTCTTTTAAACGAGACATTTAGCTGGGATTTTATTTCTACAACTACAGAATGGGTAACATTTTATTTCTATTATATTTTATTTGATTTAGAATATTTAACCTCTTAATTTGGAAAGCATTCTTTGATTTTATTTCTGAATGGTACTCAAATTTCTGCAAGCATCTTTTGGTCTTTAAGTCATCAAAATAGGACCTGTATACTTTGGAGAGTAAGTTATCCTTGTTCTGGTAGCTTCTTTTTTGGTCGATGAATTTGATATGCTTATTTAATTAAAATATATTTTAAATTATGTTTTGATAATTATANCTTAATTTGGAAAGCATTCTTTGATTTTATTTCTGAATGGTACTCAAATTTCTGAAAGCATCTTTTGGTCTTTAAGTCATCAAAATAGGACCTGTATATTTTGGAGAGTAAGTTATCCTTGTTCTGGTAGCTTCTTTTTTGGTCGATGATTTTGATATGCTTATTTAATTAAAATATATTTTAAATTATGTTTTGATAATTATACATATGTAGAGAATTTATTTTAAAATTAATTCTAAAATCACAAACGATAACTTAGAGAAGTTCTATACATCTTTCATCTCATGTATCAAGAATAGCATTGTATGTAACTTACACTGCCACAAATAGAAAAACAACAGGTCCCTATGTAATGACAAATCTAATTTTAGGGAGTCTATGTAATTTTTGCCCATATTCCAATACTCTCTTTTCCTTATTGCAAAAGCCCCATCTGCTAAGCATGTTCCTCAACAGGGGTTGTCTTAATGAGTGTTTAGATAAAGTCATGGTACCACAGATATGGGATATTAAGGGGGAGAGCTTATAAGGCCTACATGAAACTGTGTTTGCCTTTCTTTAATACATTCAGTCAATTTCTATTCCAAAGAGGATATGACATTTATAGAAGTGTTCAGCCATAGCATTTCCTGTCTTGAGGCAGTAGACAGACTCTGTCTTAAATTGCTGACCAATTACATTCCCAGGGCATGAACATAGAATTGTGCTGGGTGAATAGGAGACATAAAAGGTGAGTAAGATTGATATTAGACTAATAGCTTACGTCCTTGGAAAAATATATTGCCTAGTAAGTATTGTGTATGTGTTTGTGTATGTGTACACCTTCCTGTATGCATGTATGTATGTATGCATGTGAGTATTTAGGTGAGTATATACATGTGTGTAGTATATGTACATAAGTGTGATCATATATGTGAAGGCCAGAGGTCAACTTTGACTGATGCTTTTCAGACACCACTTACCTTTTATGTTAAGGCAGGATCTCATGCTGGCCTGGAATTCACCTTGGAGATTAGGATGGCAGGCTAGGCAGCGCTAGAGACCTATCATCTTCCTACCTCTGAAATTACAAGCATGTGTGACCTGCACTTCACTATCCATAACTAGTTAGTATTCTAAACTTTAGACACCAATTTCCCCTTTAAGATACAGACTCTCAGGCCAGGTAAGATATCTAGAGAGAAAGAAAGAGGGTGGGCTAAGGAAGAAAAATGGCTTTTATCATTTACCACCTGGTGTTTCTAAGAAAATTTTAATATTCGATGCAGGTTTCACAGAGCATTTGGAAACAGTGAGATTCATTCTTGAAATTCTAATAACATAACCCCACTTCTCTTATTCGCTCCTTTCTCCCTCCATTCATTTCTTCTTCCTTCCTCCATTCATGTTTTCTTTCTTTCTTTCTTGGACAGAAAACAGGTGTGTTGACAAGATTACAAAGGACACCTTGCTGGGCAGTAACAAAATAACATTCACAGTGTTATGATTCCCAATTCATATTTTCTTGGAGTACCTAGTATCCAAATGACCCAAGAATTCCAGGGTTGCAACATCACTTGGGCTGTGCCCCATCCCATTTTCTACAGCAATGTACAGAAATTGTAAGGAAATCCTCACTGGTAAATCTTTCCCCTGTTTTCTAACACTCTTTTCTAAAAAGACTAATATGCTCATATTCTTGAAGTACAAGGCTGGGTAGAGAACATAGTAGACAAGTTCAGATTGTACTGGACCAAAGTGGCACTGCCTAGACACCCGAGTGTCTAGGATATAAGCTCATGAGTGTGGGATCCCGTGCAGTAGATGTTCTTCTGTGAAATGGGAAGGTAGAGGGATCAATCTGACTCTCCCTGGGACAACGGCAGTGGCGTTGCTGGACTGCAGTACTGAGATGCATACCCAGCATGGCTGGGATGTAGGAGCTGCTGCTGTCAAAGTTCTGTGTGTGGGGGAAGGCTTTGCCTGAGCTGCTGCTGTCATGATTGTGTACCATCAATCCCAAAATATCTGATCCCCCCAGAGGCTCCATGATGGCTGTAATGTAATAAATACTTCTTCTGTTTAAGATAGTAAGATTGATTTTACTTTTAAAATAAGGAGCATGATTAATATACCCTTCAAAGGCCCTGTTTTATCTAAACAGTAAAATGTGATATATTAACGTGACAGCCAAACACTGCATGGATGAGACCCCTGGGGCGTCTCCTGCTTCAGCTCTCATTCGTGCCTATACCTCATCCTTCTGATTATTCACATTCTGTTTTAAGGAGACTTTGGGTTAAACTAATTTGCATTTTATGGAGCTGACTCCATCCTCAGATCAACTACAATTACTTTTTTTTCCTATAAGTGTGTAGAAAATAAGTATTGGAACCTGCTACCTTCATGTTGTTGTTCTAGACCTAAGGAGTGTAAAACCTTTTTTTCTTTATTTTTTTATTAGCCTGAGTCTCATCATAAATAGAAAGCACACTTGAACAGAAAAGTTCATACAAATGATCCTTGAGCCCCTTACACATGCGTTGTTGGGGTCATACCTGAATAGAAAGTACTGAAACTTTGACAGGGACTCAGCAATAATAAAATAAAATATCCAATTGTGTAGAAACATTTCCTGTTTTACTTAAATGTTTTCATCATTTTGTATACCAACCATGAGCCCCCCTCTACTTCTTCCCATCACCTGTTCACTTCTCAGAAAGGGGCAGGCCTCTCATGGGGAGTCAACAAAGTTTGGCATATCAAGTTGATATGACCAAGCCTCACCTCCAACCCCCTGTATAAAGGCTGAGCAAGATTTCTAAACAAAAAAATTAAAAGTAATGACTCCTGTGGCAGGAGTCTGAGGTAGTTGGGAAGCAGAGAGCAATGAACCCTGGCACTTAGCTCACGTTCTCCTTTAAAAACCACCTGGGTCCCTTGTCGATATGACAGTGCTGTCTATATTTTAAGATGGTCTTCCCTTCTCCTATAAACTCTAGAAACATCAGCAAAGACACATGCAGAGTCGTGTCTCCTAGAGATTCTAAATCTAATCAAGTTGAAAATGAAGATTACCTTACAGTGGGCAAGAGGCAGCAGGGGTGGGCATGGTATAAGTCTAAGGAACCAGTGTTGTGTGTTCCTCAGGAATATTGCTGCCCAAAGTTCCACTGCCAATGGTTTATCTTGGCTGGGGATGTTCTGATAGGTCTATGATCAAGCCATGCTGAAGAGCCTATAGGAGATTCAGTCATTGCACAGATAAACACTGGAAAAGCCCACTGTCCTGCTTTTTTCATCTTCCTTGCTTTTCTCCTCCCCTTCTCTCAATCTTTTGCTCACTTCCTGCTCGTTACTAGCTTCCTCTATTTAGTTTGTTTTCATTCACTCTCATATTTGTAAGGACTTAGCAAGGAATGTATGTTTTTTCCTGTTTTACAGATAAAGAAACAGCCTTATAATAGACAAGGTTCATGCAGCTTAATATGGCTGGAAGGTTGGATTTTTGGAGAGTCACTGTGTGACTATGCTATCCTTTCTACTTCATATTTGAGGGTGTTTCTTTTCCTTCTTTTTTCTTCCTGGCCTGCTTTCCTTTACCAATGAGGCTCTACCCATTCCCCCAACCTCTACTTTATTGTCTTTACTCTGAAAACACTTTTCTGTTTTTGTTGTAAAGCGGTCTTCCAGGTGGCTCCTCATCATTGCCCCTGACAAAATAATCCTCGTATTCCAAGGTACCTGTTCTCGTATTGGATTGTTTCTTTTCCCTTACCATCCTACTGGACAGACCGTCCTTTCATGGCAGTAAGAATGTCCTTTATCTCTTTATCCTAGGCTCTAAACTTCCTGTATTATCTCAATTCATTTCTATTGCATGAATATATTATACAACCCAGAGAGAGAAAGAGAGGTAGGGAGGGAGGGAGGGAGGGAGGGAGAGA